>JARVGV010000646.1:17546305-17559714 GCA_031762435.1 Hypsolebias longignatus
CAACACCCCCCCCCCCCCCCCCCCCCCCCCCGCGTCCCCAACCCACCACTACCACCACAGGATCGCCTGCTATTTTTGTTCAGGCATCAATTGGTTTACAAATTAAGCTCTGGGCTAAGGTAATTATTAAAGTAGCTAACTAAAAATAATTACACAGAATTTTTTTGAGTATGATGACTTGGACCAGTTACAACAGTAGTTTTTTGCTTGAAAATGCAGAACATACATACCATATTTTTTGGACTATAAGGTGCACCTGATTATAAGGTGCATTATGCAAAACAAGCTCATTTTGTCATATTTTTGAGCACAGTGTACCACATAAAATCATTTCAAGGACAGTAAGCACAACCAGAATTAATACATAAGGCGCACCGGATTATAAGGCTCACTGTTGTTTTTATGAGAAAATTTGGTATAGTCCGAAAAATACGGTACAACTAAAAAAGCAAAGTAACAACAGGAAGTAGACGCAATGCATTTAGAATAACACAACAAATGAATGAATGGCTTGTATCAAATAAAAGGAGCAAATAGAAACCAATAAACTGAGTTTAAAGAAATGTGTCAAATTTTGTTTTCAATTTTTTTTTTTTTTTTTTTTTTTTTTTTACAATTAATTAAAATAATAATAATAAAAGATTTCCAGAGACAGCAAGGCAGCTAACCAGCTCAAAGTGTAATTTCTCTTGTTCAAAATATTCCAGAAAATCTTAAATTATGAACTGTATTTTCAAACTTTTGTATTTGTCACTACACTGAGTTTCACAATGTATCCAGACCTGCTGAGGCAACAACAGCAAAAAAAAAAAAAAAAACTTTGAGTTCTGCTGATCTTGCTTATTCACAATTATAAAAACAGTAGAGACTGGTTGCAACGTGTGGTTGGTTTCATCCTGTTAGGCACCAGGTACTTTCCCAGCTCTGTTTTCAGCTGCAGCTCCCACATCGCCTCATCAAAGAAGTTCTGCTCAAAAACTGCAACAATGATGTTACTGGTTCTTAAAACAAAATTGAATTAATTTAATCCTTGCTGCAAAAAGCCTTAAAAATGATGTGTGTGTGGGAAAATACTGCAACGGTTGACTGTTTCCTGTTTAGAAAGCACTTTTGAAAAAACTAATTTTATTGACTTTACCACTGCAAACAAGATTCCTAATATTCAGAAGTAAAATATCATGCATTTAGTGTGTTTTAATGCTAAACAGAGATAACAGATATATTATATACATCTGTTTCTCCTTTAAGAATGTAAACCTGAAAAAAAAAGTTAAAAACTGGTTAAGTGACACAAACAATGTAGAAAAGGAGGGTCACCAGGCCAAATTCTTAATGTGAAGTCCCAGGTCTTTTCCTGCCATGAGTGTCTTTATTTTCTACTCCTTCAACCTTTTCCAAATCAGGCCATTGCCGTGGAAACCCAGCGAAAGCGCCAAAACATGAGGGGATTGTGGGACACAGCAGGACTGAGTGAATGAGGTCAATGAAAAAGGTCAGCAAGTCATTTTCAGAGGAAAAAAAGTTCTTGTTACCTTTTGGCAAACAATTTCTTGTCCCTCGGCTACCAATCAGACTTATTTGTGGGCCCTTTTCGCTTCCCTCAAAAGAATTTGAGGCTTTTCTCGGATGAGTTCTTAGACTTTAATTAGAGCAAGTGGGGTTGTGATATTGACACACATTGGCCCCTTTAAACGCTACTTCCTGGACTTTAGAGGTTTGTTTAAAACCTTTGAGACTAAGATTTTCTTTGTACAATCTTCAAAAATACAATTTACAAACACTGCACACATTTTACAGACTTCTTTGGGTGGTGGCAATTGTGGTGAATATAACGTTTAAAGGATAGTTGAGATTTTTTTTCTGTTAGATTCTGGAGAAAGTTTAAGAAAAAACATTATCTTGCATGTAATAGACGTCTCTTTGAATAACCTCAGGTTAGAGAAAAAGTTAAAATTCTGACAGGACTGACAGCTAATGGCTACTCTGAGTGGTGCCTTGAACAAAGTTGATTGCTCTAAAATAACTAATCCATAAACTCGTGAAGTGGTCAAAGCAAATGCTAGTTTATAATTCTTTACACCTTTATCAAGAGCCATTTTTACATTTAGCATATCTGTACTGTAAATAATCTTTTAATTTTATGTAAAAACACAAAACAAACAAAAATCAACAACATTTTATTCAAAATGATGTAATGGTTTATAAATTATTGTTCACATAAACATTTTGTACTTTCTATGCTTTGAATTAACTTAATGCATAAATGTATTTTTTTGTTTGTATTTGGGAAAAGGTTTAAATTAATTTACAGTAACTTTAACATTTTGCTGTTTTCATGTTTCTCCTTCTCTTTGAGGTCACCGGGTCATGTGCTGCCGAGCAGTGCTGACAAGGAACTGGTGTTTTTAATCAGACTTATTGGGAAAATCCACACTGATTGAGAGGGAGGGGAGGATGTTTTGGATTCTGGTTGGGTTTAGGTTGTTGTTTAGCTTTAAACTGTTTACATTAAATTATTGTTTAAATTATTATTCTAAAATGTTTGTTTTTTTCTAGAGATTTAATTTAGTTAAGTGTGTCATTTTCATATAGAAAATGTGAATCTTGGCTCCGCCCCTCTGAATTAGAAATGGTACGGGCTAATGTTTTGAAAGCCGCATGGTTTAAAAACCAGGACTATTTCTTGGTGGTGGTTGAGGAAATCAGAGCTCTGCAACTTTTGCATTCTATCAATTATTTTTCTTTTTGGTGTGTTTCTCTTGCTGCCCGGGCCATTTTTAAGCCTGAAAGGTTTTGACTCTCCCCTCAAGCCTTACACTTACATTCACCAAAATAATAGATATGGAATGAATGATGACACAAATGGGCCAGAAAAAAAAAAATATATATATTTTTTTTTGCACGAGTGGGATCCTCAACACCACTTGTCAATCAATCCAGTATGCTCATCAACATCTGACCAATCAGCACCTTGATTTGTCCTGAAGTAAAATGCCCCTTACCTGCAGGAGCTGGAAGAGTGCAGGAGGGGGTTAGGATGCATGAAAGAAACAGCATGCTCTGTTCACACAAGGAGAGCTGTTGGTCAGGCTACTTATGTTATTTATTTGTTAGATGCAGGTTAACACGGTCAACAATGCAAAGCAAGACAGCAATAAACAACAATAACATACAATTAAAATAAACCATTAGTGTTACAAAATAATAAAATCAAGGTACCTTATAAAACAAGGTAATATACTACAAACAAGAACTTATTTGCTTTGATTTTTCTATTGACCTTATCAATTGTTAAAAATATATTTAAATAAATGAAAGTTGGAGCCTCCGATAATATTTACAAGGTCCAAAAGAAATGTAGTAAACAGCAACATGGTAGAATATAAAAGTGCAAGTAAGATGAATTAGTTGAAACAAGTATTTCACAGGTAACCTTGGCTTAACATTAGCTTTTTGTTGTGCCATGCTCTAAAATAGAGACTGAATCAAGTGTTTGTTTATGGTCAATTTCGATGTTTAAAAACGTGCTTAAAATACAGGAAATGGCATCTACTTTATATAAAAAATAAGAATTCTGGGGGAGTACCCCCAGCATGCCCCCACCCCCACCAGTGTGTTCCCCCCCCACAGTACAAATGCTTCTGATGCCACTGGACACGACACTGTTCAAGCCATTGTCAGCACTAGGGGCTGAGTGCCCCTAAAGGTCACATTCTAGAATTGCCCCTGTAGTCTGAATTATTTATTTAAGATAATTTGTTAGTTTACTGGTAATAAATTGAGTACTGATAGACGTCTGTAAATGGGTATACTTTAACACAATATACCATTCTTTGTGACGGCTTAACAAGTGAGAACTTCTTGTACTTGATGGAAGCTGTGCAGACGTATTAATATTTTACAGCAATAGGTCAACAGGATGTTGTTGTTTTTCTTGTTTATTACCCTCCTGACAAGAGTGTGTCACATTAAATGCAAGACATGCAGACACTTATAGCATTTCATCTCAATAAATGTCACATAAAAGACCCATTTGTTGGTAGGTTTGAGTAATTTAACTGGTTTGAAAAGCTTCCGGGAACCCTCATTCGACATCATTTTATTTTGATTCTACACTTTAATAAAAACCTGTTCAACTATGCAAATCCTGTTAGACAGAATCCTGATGAGACCTTGTTTTCTGGTTTGAGGGAAATCTGTGGCAGGCCCAAAAAATCTCTGGAAACACACAGCGCATGCCATTCATGCGGCACTTTATTAAATATCTACTTGAGTATGCAAATAAGGAGCATCAAGGTTCCACATCTCTACATCTGGTAATAGCTTTTTATTCCAGTTTATCATATTTTTCTTGCCTTTGTTTAAGTTTTGTCGCTTTAAATGGAAAATACACCGTTAGATCCTACTTGACTACATTTAATTTGACATGGGAAGCACTTTTGTTACTTTTGATTATGTGGTTGCTATAATCTGGAAGACTGGGGTCTAAACAAAGTGACCAAAAAAAAAAAGATTAATAGAAAACAAAAACTCCTTGGAAGGAAACAAGCTTTCAGTGTCCGGCCAAATCTTTTAATTTTCTGCCTCATTAAGAGCTCCATTGCAGGTGCGGTGAGCACAAGGCCAGAGGCCGCTTGAGACACACGCAGACCCTTTTTAATAGCCTGTTTACAACCAGGCTTGGGCAGCACCGGGAACAAAGTGAAGGATTGAGCTTGTTAACAATAATGGCTGCAGCGAATGATTTAAGGATTTGCATACTCACAAAGGTCATATGTGTTAGGTTCTTCATTGGGCAAGAGGTACAACCTGCAGTCACTGAGGTTTATGATCCAGACTGATCATTGTCAGGGTTGGTTAGTTGCAGTGAAGCGTAATTGGAAACTGCTTTCTTCCTTCGTGGGCTTTCAATAGCTCAGAAATGTGTGTTAAGTGAAGCAAACCAGGACAAGTGTGGTCATGGTGTTTTTATGTCGCTGTCATATCTAATCAAGTTGTGGTTGTAGGACATTAAAAAACAAACACACTGACAATACTTTTTATCTTTTGACATTTAACGAATGTATTTAACAGTTTAGACCCGGTCAAATTTGACACAACACGTAAAAACGACCACACGCCATAAAATACATCTTCTTGTCAAGACCCAAACCAAGGAAACTGACACATGCTCTGATTGCACGAATGGTTGTGGCGCCATCCTTCAGGCAGCTCCTTCATAAGCTAAACACAATTTGATTGCATGACTCAAACCAGTGGACATTGAAAAATGTCACGTCTCTCAAAATAAGTAATTGGGTTTTTAAAGAAAAATTCTAACATTTAATTTAGATCACATATTTGCATATTCTGCATTCCCATTTTTAAGGAATGTTCAGGCAATGTGACATGTGTAACACACTGTATCCACATAAAAAAAATCTCCATCATTTGAAGTGTTGCACTTTACTGTATTTTTCAAAATAAGGTCAAGGGAAAGATGACATTACAATTTAATAATCCACATTTTATCAACTTTGTGACTTTTGACAAGTTTTTCTTTCTCCTTGCCCTCTTTTTTTTTCTCTCACTTTTAGCCAAAGTCTGTCAGACCATGTAATACATGCAAGGTAACAAGTGCACCAGACAAGGGCTGGGGGCATACAAAGTCAATGGACCTTGACTGAAACAAGTGTGAAGTTTCAGCAGAATGGAAAAAGCTCGAGAGTGGTCGAGGCAGCTGCTGTTGCGATGTGATTTTTCTGTCCAGGGAGTGAGTGGGCTGAACCTGCAGACAAACAAAAAACAAAGGTGAAGGACTCATCAAGAGTTAATCCACACTGACATCACATTACAAACCTAACCAAAGGCGCAGCTCGACCAGTAAAGGTGCATTACCTTACACAGAAATGCCCCCACTTCTTTGTCATTACTGTCAGGTATTATTTATGTTGCTCTCATCAGCCTCTTAATTATAATTTAAAATTTCCACCCCCTAATGTAGACATTGGCTGACCTGGAAAGGCAGCTGATGTACAAAAGTCTGCTTATGGGTTGTTTGTGATTCGCTTTTGCTGCTTACGACTGGCTGCGTGCCTCCACCAACGCAAATGAAAGTCCTTCCAAGTCACTAATCATGGCAGGCTTTTCCCTGGACTCTGTCCGCTGCCCAGGCCTGGCCTGAACGCCCTCTTCCACCACCACGTGGAACTGGGGGGGCTCATGATGAAAGGCAGAGGATTGTAGAATTATTAAAACTGATTGACAGAATGAAGAATGACGCGGCTGGAAAAGCATGTTTTAATGGTGCAGCTTGAACACGGAAAAGCAATGATGGAGAAATTTGAAACGTGTGTGCCCACCTGTTGAAAGTCTGTGTCCGCTGGTCTTTCTGTCCCATGTTGGCTCACACTGAGCCCCAGAAGGGACAAACTCCACCAGCTGGCAAGCCTTTCAATGGCCTACTGTCATCATCCCAGGCACAGCAGCACTGACATCTGGAGCCTACTCTATCCCCTTGCTTTATTGTAGTCTCTTGTGTGTTTGCACACGGTATTTTTTAACTGTGCAAACACAAGTGTCTCCACAAGGGTGGACATAGTGAATATTTTATCTGAACCTAAGCAAGCAGGGGCTTTTCATTGATGTACACCCAAACAACTGGAAGGCAAGCTTTTTTTTTTTTTTTTTTTTTAAACTAAGAAAAAGCTTCACGTGTGATTGTAGATACTCTTCACACAAGACAGTAGATGTTAATAATGGATATTTATTATTTTTTGGTATTCTTTTCATGGGCTCAAGAAGATCATCACAGTGGATAGAGATTTTTTTTTCCTCATAAGTTGGTGGGTGGACAATTGCATTTTACAAGTCAACAGACATTTATTTAGCTGTGACAAAAAAGAAAAAAAAAATGTAAATACAATAAAAAAAAAATGCTGGTGGCTCATGTTGGATTGGTACGGGTTTATATTGCCATACTAAAGGTCAGTGTTGCTGCTTTTCATAATTCTCCCATCTTATTGCCATGGTTCACTTGTATTAAGTAGAGTCTGTCATGCATTTATGCTACAGAGCCTTTAGCGTTCAGCAAAAGGTGAAGCATTGCTTTTTCATCTTTTTTGACAGCTGGAGACTCTACTTCGGCTGTGTGCTTTCTCAGCTTAATAAAGTGATTGTGCTATCAATCAGAAACACATTCAGCACCTATTGCTGAACACGCCTGACCAGCTGATATCACTTTTATTAACTCACAACTCTCGGAAAATGACAAATGTGTTCAATCCTGTAAAGTACTGATCACTTAGTACAGCTCACTGCATTGTATATTGACTGTATGATTGCAATTCCAATAATTACCAGCTCCTCAATGTCACATCCGGCTTAAACCGGCTTTGCCATAAAAACGGGCTCCAAGGATAGCATGCTAGCTGTTGCCATGTTGGAATTTCGTCAGGATTCAATCGCCTGTATCTTCAGTGTGTGAGCAATGGTGGGACTCCACAGGGGGGACAAGTGGAGGGAAGAATAATTACTGGCCCTATTTCCTCTCCAAGTCATTCACGCACCAGCAGGCGCAACAAAAAGGACTCTCCTCCTGCATTGTTATTACAAAATGAAAAATGGGCAGCAGATGAGTACAGCGACAGGCTGTTTGGTGTATTTACCTGTCATTTGTCTCCTTTTGGACAGAAGTGGACACTTTGCAGTTTGAGGCAGAGCACTCTAACTGATGATATCAGTTTTGCAGCCTCTGTATGCGCTGTAGATGGATGTGCTGCCCTGTAAGTGTGGGGTGTAATCAAGCCACATGCTGGTTGTCGCACACAGAGATGAACACAGTGTATTCCAGATACATTTGAAAGCTGGCCTAATTAAAAAAAAAAAAAAGTGTCCAGGTACTTGGCAAGCACTGACTGTTTGTGTATCTGCACATTCGGGATAAGGACGAGAACATTCAGCTGCAGGGATACTCTGTATTAACCCAACGGTGGGAAACAAAAAGTTGAGTTGAACGGAGGAAAAACAATTACAACATATTCTGATGTCTTCTCCTGCATTTTTACAAATGGAGTTTTGCTAATACTGCGCATGAATGATTAGTTAGTGTTGAGTAGAAGGTTAACCGAGCACATACATCAATGCACACCAACCGATCTCTTGCTTTTCATGCTTTACGAATGTCCACTTAAAGATGGCTTAAGATAGCTTGGTGGTCTGTGCCGCGGTCTTGGGCCCAGGTTGCATCTGGTGTAAAACAATTGCCAAATCTTTCGCGACAGTTTGCTGGCTGTGGCGATCCCTAAAAAAGGAAGCAGCCAAAATCAATTTTATTTTATTATTTTTAGTATCATTTACAAATGTTCAATTAAAGCCATTTCCAAGTTTTGTTTTTCAGGGTTGTGAGAGTCTTCCCAGTCTAAATACACAATTTCTCAGCTTCTAGTCAGTCTATAATCCTAATTGTTACCTGACTGTTACTTTGTATTCTTTTTTTGTCTGTTCCCTGTATGCCCCTTGTGCTGAGTCATCTTTTGTACCATGTTTGCTGCCTTCTCAGCTGTTTAATGTTTTGTTATTAAAGTTCAAGTTTGTTCTCAAGCCCACGTGTTCCAGTCTGCATTCTTCTTAAGCCACTTACAGATGAATTCCCTCATTACACCATACCATTGTGACATTGACTGGCAATTCAATGCCTGATGAAAAAGTAAAAGAAAAATCTTGACACATGCTTTTGCTGTCCCAGTATTTTCACTTATTTACACAATTTTAAAGAGGGTACAGTTAAATTGTAATCCCAGATTAGTTGTAGTCAAACAACAAGCATGAACAATGTGTAGCAACACATTATTTGACTGCATAAACAGTAACAAATAAAGATGTCAGATAAAAGAAGTGATCTATTAGTTCAGTTTCAGTCATTTTAGATGAATCATTAAGCTATTTTATGATTTTCATTTAAAATAATGGTTATTTTGACATTTTGTGTGGAGGTCAGCACGTGGTACAGTTGGTAGAGCTGCTTCTTCTTAGCAAGCAGGTTGCTCCGGTTCAAATCCTGGTTTGGGGGCCTTTCTGAGTGGTGTTTGCATGTTCTCTCCGTGCATGGGTTTTCTCCGGGTACTCGTATCCTCCCACAGACCAAAAACATGCATGTTAGGCTGATTGTCTCTAGGTGTGAGTGAGAGAGTGAATGGTTGTTTGTCTCTGTGTCCCTGTGATGGACTGGAGACCTGTCCAGGGTGTACCCCACCCCTCGCACAGTGGTTGCTGGACATGGGCACCAGCGACCCCCGTGACCCAAAATGGAAGAAGTGGGTAAAAGATAATGTATGGATCGATGTTTTGAGAGGTTTCTGAAAGACCGAAAGATCCAGACTCCTTGTCCTGACCAGTTACCGACAGTATTCTGATGTCACTTTTTGGTGCCGGCTCTGCTCAGTTGGTACCACTGAAAGGAAGGGACCATAAAAGGGTCTGGTTCGACAAAAAAATGACAGTGGGAAAGGGCTCAAAACCCTACCAAACTGAGCCAAACCAGTCTGAAGAGGAGCTGTGGAAAAGGGGCTTAAATTGGCCCTAAATGTGAGTGAGAGAGTGAATGGTTGTCTGTGATGCTCTTGCAATCCGTCACCAGCCTCTCAAACAGTGATAGCTGGACATGGGCACCAGTGACCCCCGCAACCCAAAAAGGAAGAAGTGGGTAAAGATAATGGATGGATGGATGGCTTTTTTGTGTTTAGTACCTTGCTCATGGGGCCCAGAGTAGAGCAAATGAGGGTGGAGGCAAACATGGGTTCTTCACCTTTCCCACCCACATTTTGATGTTATGGTCAAGGGGAGTGAAATAGTGACGTCTCAATCACAAACCTGCCTTCTCTAAGCTTAACGTTGCCAACTGCATGCAAAATGCTCACTAACCAAAAGTGCTTCACAAACCGTTAATTAAAAATAATTAACAGTAATGTTTGCAAAAAGCGAACGGCAGAAATTGGCACCTATTTGTTGGTACCAAGCAGTTACCAACTTCCTTATCTTTATTCCATTCTATTTCATCTCACTTAGTTCTCTAAGCTCAGTTTGCAAAGGCTACATTGTTCTTTCTTCAATTCTTTGTACACTGAATTTGCAGGAAATATGTAAAACAAGTGGGATTCTTGTCCAATCTGCCAGTTTTAAACTTTCACATTTGCTCCCTTTAAGGTTGTCTGCCCACATTAGAGCACCTGCTGGCAGACTTTTGTAACACAATGCAGCAGGTTTCAGTTTCTGAGCAAGAAAAGGCAAAGTTTCAGAGCTCATGCAGAGCATTTTATGAGAAGGAATTTGATCTGTATAATTTAACCCACAACGTCAGTGAAAATGGCCTTAGGGAAGTTTACCTAATGGAGTATCATTGGTCGTAAAAGCTCAAACTAGTTATTCTCTCTGAGTCAGTCGACTTTAATTTTAGACTGCAGGTTTAATTCCAGCTGGGTCAAGCCTCTACAGCAGTATATTTCCTGTATTGTAAGACAACAAAGATGTCTCCTACAGACAAGTGTAAACACATGTAGAGCACACGGGAAGCCTAAACTGAACCTACTGTTTGCTGAGAGAACATTTGGATCACCTACCACCTAAAAAGGAAAATAATGTATCTGCCCATGTCTGTATGTGTTTATCTGTATGTTAGCAAAATATCTAATTAACTAGTCTACAGGTTTTAACCAAACTTTCAGAAAATGTACAGCTATGTATAGAAGTGAGGTCAGACAAATTCAAAGAGGCCTGCACAGCTAATCAAACTTAGCAAACTCGCTAATGGATATAAGTCAGTCAGTTACACAGATATTAAGCTCATGTTTGGTGTGGTAGTAGATGAGTCATCACCAACACATACAGAATTCTGGGAGCGAACTCTCCTAAAATGATGTTTTTAAGTTTTGGCCAAAATGGCTACTTCAAATACTGTAGTTTAAAACTCGAGCACGAAAGAAGCAACCGTCACATCTGTTTTGTCCTGCTCGACTAACTGGATAAAAACATGCTGAAGTCCCGGCCCGTGAGGAATTTATCTCATTAGACGCAGGCAAACTGAACTGTAAATATCGACGCGTCTATATCTATAAAAAAATAAAAAAGTTGAATAGAATCAAATAAAGAAAAATGACATCATGGAATCTTTATGGTGGGGGATAATGAAGTTTTCAGTAAAATAGGGATTATTGCCTTTGACAAAAGAAAATCAATTTCTTCAATCATTTTTTTGACTTTGATACACCCAGTCACAATAGAGACATGTTTCATAAACACATTTCTGTGCACTCACACATTATGAGCATGCTACACGGCGCCCATCCCTACAAAATAGTCATTAAGAAATAAATGCATGATGCTCATGGCAGGGAAGCAGGTGGGAGTGGCAGCCATGTGAGCCTTCACAATACGTCAAATTGACTCATTCTTCTACCCACAGACTGAGTGCATTTACCCAAGCCCACTGCTGACATTATAGATTCCAGCCATTGATTTTCCTATTTTAAAACTTAATGAACTGTATGAAAAGAAAAGAAAGCTAATAATGGACAGCTCCTCCGGTGTAGGTGGCATTAGTGAGTTGGTTAGTCATGCGTAATTGAAAGTTTTATGATTTGATTAACATAAAAGGAGTTTCACAGAATCTTATAGTCATGATCAAAACCAAATTTACAAAAAATGACAAATTGCTTGTTAATAGCTGCTGTCCAAAATTCACAAAAGCATGCTCATTTTGATTATAATCTGTATTGGTTTATATATTTGTGATTATCTGAAAATCAGACATATTTCTGTCTTCACATTTACTCATTACGATGTATTTGCTCATAAATTTAGTCATGTTACCAGAAAATGTCTGTATCTGCAATCCCAATTTCATATACCATTAATCCTAAACACTTGTTATAGTTTTCTGAAAACAGTACTGACACAATATTTGACACATTAGCAAAGAGTAAAACGTAATATAACTTTATCTGGTCTGAAAAACCTGCCTCAGCATTCACACCTCAAAGTCTCAAAGTTTGTTTAATCAGATGGAATCTGTCATTTCTGATGGAAATACATATGTTTCTACTTATTTTGTCAGCTAAGGTGTTTGTTTCTAATTCTTTATCTTCACAAAGAGTGAACAGCAACTGGAGTCAGTGCTTCAAGAACCACCATGCACAGACGTATGCAAGACATGGGTTTCAGCTGTTGCATTCCTTGTGTCAAGTCACTATTGAATAAGAGACAGCATCAGAAGTGTCTTGCCTGGGCTGAAGACAAAAAGGACTGGACTGCTGTAGAGTGGTCCAAAGTTATGTTCTCTGAAAGTAAATTTTTCATTTACTTTGGAAATCAAGGTCGCAGGGTCTGGAGGAAGACAGGAGAGGCACAGAACCCACGTTGCTTGTGGTCCAGTGTCAAGTTTCCACAGTCAGTGATGGTTTGGAGTGCCATGTCATCTGCTGATGTTGGTTCACTGTTTTCTGATGTCCAAGATCAACACAGCGGTCTACAAGGAAGTTTTAGAGCACTTCATGCTTCCTGCTGCTGACCAACTTTATGGAGATGCAGATTTAATTTTCCAACAGGACTTGGCACCTGCACACAGTGCCAAAGCTACTTGTACCTGGTTTAAGGACCATGGTATCCCTGTTCCTAATTGGCCAGCAAACTCACCTGACCTTAACCCCATAGAAAATCTATGGAGTATTGTGTAGAAGAAGATGATGTGATACCAGACCCAACAATTCAGAAAAGCTGAAGGTCACTATCAGAGCAACCCGGGCTCTCATAACACATGAGCAGTGCCACAGACTGATCAACTCCATGCCACAACTCATTGCTGCATTAATCCAGACAAAAGGAGCCTCAACTAATTATTGAGTGCTTTACATGCGTTTCATGTTCATACTTTTCACTTGGCCAACATTTCTAAAAATCATTTTATTGGTCTTAAGTAATATTATAATTTTCTGAGATATTGAATTTGAGGTTTTCATTAGTTATCAGTTACAATCATCAATATTAAAATAAATAAACATTTGAACTATATCAGTCTTTGTGTAATGAATTAATATAATGTACAAGTTTCACTTTTTGAATGGAATTACTGAAATAAATCAACGTTTTCATATTTTATTTTTATGACCAGCACCTGTAAGTTCTTGAAAGTTTTAAATATCACAAATTTTACTACATCCCACATTTTGAACGCAGAACTTCACACATTGCTCTACTATAGGCGTATCAAATGTTTTGTTTATAGTAGAATTCATTCAACCTTTATTTAAACAGATAAGTCACAATGAGCCTCGAAGACTCATTTACAAGTGAGATCTGTTAGACAGACAATAAAAGTGGTGAAAAATTACACATAGGGTTTGGAGACAAAAAAAATTCCTAACACATTTTTGACCTCT
>JARVGV010000646.1:17672365-17685373 GCA_031762435.1 Hypsolebias longignatus
ACGAAGTCCAGATGACATGATTCAACCTTTTTTGTTGTTATATACCTGGATGACTGAGAAAACAAACTTTGAGTTTAGACCTAAGTTGTTTTGACTCATGCTGGGGGAGTGCCAATTACACACATGGGAGGACAAGAAAAAAGTCAAATCAATCGTGTGGCCAGTTTATGAAAAAAGAAAAGAAGAAGAGGAGAAACAAGCAAAATGTAAAGGTATGCAGCTGTGCCATCTCTTGGAGCATGAAATATGTTATGTTATGTAGGCTACAGCCTGTTTCAAGATAATTAATTAATAACAGGATGCTAACTGTTATTTACGTTTAGCTGCTTAGGACTACACATTCGATTTTCAGCAGAAAATATGACAGTTTTGAACACTGAAGTTCTAAAACTAAACTACTACATGTGAAAGTAGCATTAGGCTACTATAATTTCTAAAGGCAATGATCTTGTGATAGCTTGGATTGTGTTAAATAGCCATTAACTGGAAGAGGTGTTGATTTGTCTCCTATTCTGAAGATCTCATAAATTGGACATACATGTAGGCCTGTTTGTTTTGTCTTAGTTGATATTCATTTCTTATGTCTGTATCAACCATACAACTGCTGAGCAGATTTCATGTGATGACATCATTGATCATTTTGCATCAGGGAAGGCGATAAAAGTCAATATTTAGGTGGCAGCTGTCGTGCGGTTAAATCTGTATTTCTTGTTTGAAAAGTCATAGTTTAGAATCACTTTTTGACAGAAGTCTAAGACTTCACGACAGTTGTGCCAAGAAATTTGCGTCTTGATCAAAGTGCAACTGCTGTACACAAATTTTCTTAACTGGTCTGATGGTGTAATTTAGAAATGCCTTATTTTAATTGTGTTTATGTTCTATAGTATTTATTTTTTGTATTTGTATTGTATACTTGTAAATTCATTGTATGCAGTATTTCTGTCAGTTTGTGTTTAAAGTATTGTTTTAGTTTCTTCAATTTCCATTTTTTGTATCATATATTCAAATAAACTTTGAGTGTCTGTGATGGTACATGGTAATCTAAATGATATGGCATGGCAAAGCATGTCTGGTGGGGATGCAGAATTGGTGGTGGTGGGGGAGTGTCCCAAGGGACCAAACAGGCTAGGACCGCCCCTGCCCGACTGTCTGTAATGGATTAAAGACTTGTCCAGGGTGTCCCCCGCCTCTCACACAGTGACTACTGGATATGGGTACCAGTGACCCCCGGGGCAAATACTGTATGAAGGATGGATATTTGTCAACATGAACAAATATCATAGTACTGTATTTCAAAATGTCAAATATATATTATGGAATAGAATAAAACAAAACAGGAACCATTGTAACAAGACAAATGTTAAATACAGTTTGATAGTTTTCCACATATGTGAGGAGCTGACACAATATGTTTTTCTCAGTAGGTGTTGAATCACAGCGCACATCTAAAAAAATATATATATATACATCTGACTCAAAGCATTCAGATACAAGACACAGCTTGTCCAACGGGTCGGTAGTGAAACAGGTGAAAGCAAGCGGAGTGACTCCTGCGCCAAGACTGATCTGAAATGCAAATAATGCCGGCTCTCGGTCCAGGTCTGACTGAGCGGCCATCTGTTCTCGAGCTACCGAGTGGCTGTTGGACGAGACCTCAGACGGCAACACCTCCACCTTCAGTCCGCTAATAACCTTCCCTCCATGTTGATTCTTTTAATGTTGCAAAAAGCACTGCAAGTATTATTTCTAGCGTATTTATTTATTTACACTTTTTGCTTTTTTTTTTATAAACAAAACATATCCAGAGAGCACTTTAAATATGTGCATCTATATCCAGGATCAGATTTATCAAAGCTGGCATTGCTTTGGAAGGGTTATTTTTTATTTATTTTATTTTATTTGCCATTATGAAAGGTAAATGCAGAGCTGAATTGTTGCTGATGCAATAAGTCTTAACCTGTGGTTTATTTATTTGTATTTTTATTTCCTCAGTAAAGTTTGATTATTAGCATGCAGCTGGGTCCTCACATGAGTTCAGCCCATTTTACTGAGACACCCAAGGGGCAAACTGTACTTGGACTTAGAAAACAGCTTTGGCACCGCACAGACTTGATTCATGTATTGGTACGGAGAACTTTATTTTGTTAGATTTCCGTTTGAAAATTAAAAAAAATTCTACATGCTTTTGATGTGCACAACAAATCAAGTCAGGAGACTTGGGAAAACATTCGGAACAAAGCACTTGCCATCCAGAGAATTGCAACACATTGTCAGATGATGTGTCTTGAAAATGTGTCAACATGCAAAGTAAAATATTCTTGAAATGGAGACCAGAAAGTTAAATTATTAAATGATTGCTCTTAATCCATTGATTTTGCCCATTTATTTGCAGATTTATTCTGAAAGAGATTAATAAATTGCATTGATGCTTATGCTCACTTAATACTGAGACACTAGTGTGCCACCATTGTTAAACTTAAAAGAGGAAGTACCTCTAGAACAGATTTACCGTACACTTTGACAGTTTGGACACTAAGACCCGACCCGACTTTGTGGCGGGCTGGTCCATGACAATGTGCTGGATGGGTGGGGCCGATTTGGTGTTGGGTTTTTGATTACGTCAGCGTATCAGCCGCAAACCAATTACTCTATATGACAACATGGCTTGCCATACAATCAAATTATATGGCAACATGGCTTGCCACATATTCACCAGCTGCACATGGCCATTTCACCGTGAGCTGACCAGCCTTGAAAGAGGAAAATAAAGTTCAGTTAAGCTTCAGATTGTACTATACTGCCAGGAATCAATCCATCGCCCAAATGGACGTTCATTCAGCTGCTGCACTCAGCAGATGCGCACGGCCGAAGACCCAAAGAGGTGAGATCCCAAAGCGGACATGTCCAAGCTGTCCATGTCTGAATAATACAGAATGCAGGCAGAAACAGGGTTTTAATTCTCTTTGATGGCCATGAAAGGACAAACACCCCCCTCTGCTCCAATCTTCTGCCCCTTTTATTCATCCGCACGTCTGCCGACCATTAATAATTATACAAGCAATCAAAGCAATATAAGCAATTAAAATGTCTGGGAGGCGGTTGGTTCAAGTTCTGACCTGTAATTACTGTTAATTTGTCGGGTCGGGTAGGATTTGGAAATGATGGCTACAGGCTGGGGCCGGTTCAGATCAGATTTTTTTTGGGCCCTAAATGCAACTCTATTTTTGCTCTCTGCCTCCTCTGCTTTTTGCCACCTGGAAGCGCTCTTGGCCACGCCCACTCCTCAGCTCTGCATGGTGAACAGCTGAACATCTGCAGCAGGAAGTTTATCCTGCAGCTCTGGGCTGCACAAAGGTGCAGCAGGTGCTAAACAATTCAAAATAATTTATTTTGAATAAAAAATCCATGTTGATCATCCAGCTTATCCGTCAATCAGCCAATTGTGTGTCATGCCCAATATTATTTTGAAAAACGCAATAGAGAGCATCTGCTATAAATGAACCAAGAAGTAGCGAGGGACTACTGTATACAGTACAGTTTTTCACTGTGGCACAGCAAATCAATATACAGTATAGAAAATGATTCAACAACATAACCACTCAGTGAGATGTTTTACTTATGTGTTGCTGTGTAGTTGTGTCTAAGTGAGTCACTGCCCTTCATAAATTAAATATGTAATGTACATAAATGTGCTCTAACCCTGTTAGCAGAGGAGAACATAACAAACTGTTAAAACCTTGACTTTAGCATAGAGTTGCTGTGGATAGTTGTGTTTTCACATCTGTAATCGGAAGAATGTGAACAAGAAAGGAGAGCTTTTTTTTTTTAAATTTATTAATTAATTTATTTTTTTATGTAGCAAAGTAGAAATACGTTTCATCAAGTAACTTTTCTGGATTCTCTGCTTTTTGCTTAAATTTTGCAACTTCTTGTGCAATGTCTCTAAAGTGATGAAAACCAAAGAACAAACAGCAGTAGATTCTGGTAAGGTTCTGACTTGTAATAAAAAAATAAAAAGTCATATGTTGTTGTCAGTTCTACCTCTCTGGTAATAATTACAGACTAACTGATCAATTGAAAGTGTTTTGGCTGATTATTTATTAATTTAAAGCCACAGATTATTCAGATTTGAGTTTTTCAAATGCAAATAAAAATTAAAATTGAGATAGCAGGGGCGTTTCTAGAATCTGCCCTTTAGGGGTGCTTAGCCCCCCACGTTGACAATGACTCTTGGCTTGAACAATGCAGGGGCCAAAAGCATATGATACAAATACAAACGTGTCAGACGTGTTTGTAAAGGGGTTGGTGGGGGTGGGGAGACACACTTGTGGGGGGAGTCTGGGGGACCACCCCTAGAAATTTTTAATAAAATAGATTAAATAGATGTAATTTCCTGCATTCTGATGTATTTTAACACATTTTCACACATCTATGTTTTCTACATAAGTAAACACTTGTTCCAATAACTATTTTAGAGTGCAGGACACAACAAGAAGTATTGTTAAGCTAGCAATGCACAGTGCAGACACGCTAGCTAAGATGATACAGGCATAGCACTCCATTTTACATTACACAACCTAACAAACACTTTACAAAATATGTTTAGTGTCAAATGATCATAGCAAACAAAGACTTAACTTATGCAACCAGAAGTTGCAACATATATCTAGATACTAAACACACAAAACAAAGCACGACTAGCTTAATTTAACCATTAAGCATACCTGCAGTTACCTTCGTATAGATGAACATGTGGTACTTCCTGTTTATCACTGTTGTGTTCAGCTGCTCATGAGGTCAGCTGGAGGGCCTTATCCATATTTTAGTTTTCCAGATTCTGTCAGGGTAACACTGTCTGAATTACATGTTCTCACATTCAACCATTGTTTCTGATGATTTTTCAGAAATTCTTCTGCAAAGCATCCATATTGCAAAACCCTTACAATGTTGTCAGAGAAAAAAGGGGTGGGGCTCCTGAAGGTAAGCAGCATTTCACTTTAGGACAAATTGAGGTTACAGATTGGTCAGTTGCTAGATTGACTGACAGGCGGCGTTGAGGATCTGATGTGTCCCAAGAAAATCATAGGTTTAAAATAATAATAAATGAAATTTACTAGCCCGTTTCAGTGTCGTCATTTATTCCATTTTTATTTCAAATTCATTAAATATTTTGATGAATCCAAGGTTTGCGAAATAATTTATATTACAAAATCCTAATGATGGTTTATTTATTTAAAAAGGCATTACACTTGTTTTAATCTACTGATCTAAAAACTAATAGAATAAGAGTCCATTGTTTTGTGTTTTTGT
This sequence comes from Hypsolebias longignatus, assembly GCA_031762435.1. NCBI lineage: Eukaryota > Metazoa > Chordata > Actinopteri > Cyprinodontiformes > Rivulidae > Hypsolebias > Hypsolebias longignatus. Next base: position 17,677,676 of record JARVGV010000646.1, read on the forward strand.
TTTATTTTTTAATACTCAAGTAACCACCACATTTTTTTTTTTTTTTCAGTTAAACTGTTAAGTGGTGAAATTCAAGTAAAAAAATATTTTGTAATGAGATTTTCTAAGTCAAATTTGTGAAAAGTGTTGGGCTAGGCCTGAAAATATGCACTTTTTTCTTCTCTTCCTCAAGGTGATGATGTTCATGTTAATTTACATTTAGAGATTATGCGTATTGTGCTGAAGATTCTTGCTTGTATGGTGGGAAAATTACAGTTTATAGCGAGTGTTTGCCTCCGAAAAGCGTTGCAGAAACGAGGCAGACAGTAATTTAAGAGGTGAGCTCTAAATTAAAGGGGAAAAAGAAATTAAAATGAAATGTTTTTATCCACCCTGCTACCAAAGAAAACCCCTTTGCCCCATATTTTCTACATTTTGAAAGGCAGAAATAATGATTTCCTATTTGGTATGCATTTTTCCCATCCCTCTCCGGTGGATTTTGGGGAGCAGAAAGGCAATGTGGTGCCCGCGCCTTATTAAAAGTCTGCTCTGTGCTCCGTATCTTATCAAAAACAGAGACAAAAATGACAAAAACAACCCACTATGTTAGATTGTTTTGCTGAATAGGAAATATCAGGTTTATAATGAGCTTTCCATGTTGATGTTTCTCGCTTTTGTAATGTAAAGTGGTTAAGCACCTCTGAGAGAAGGGTGCTGCATTGCTTCTGTAAACATCCGTGCCTGCGTTGCTCCCATCCCTGGGACATCCAGCTCCTCTGTGGCATTAAGCATAAACCCTCTTCTTCAGTGGAACCAATTATGGGAAATTTCTGATTGTTTGTTTGATGCCTGTCTCTTAGAATAACCTGTAAATCTCTTTCGTGCAGACGAATTAGAACTATTGAGTTTTAAGTTTCTGTAAAACTTGCTTCTGTGAAAAAGATTATTTTTATGACTTTAGTTAACACTTTTTAGTGTGCACAACTAAACATGACTGCTATAAAATTGACAAAAAATAAATACATTTGTGAGGAAACCGGATTCTTAAATTATTGTTTGAGTGTTTACTTAATGATTAAAAATGAGTTTAAATAAAATGAACATCTTTCCCTGCATTGTTCTGAGTATAATAAGATGCTGTTTGATAAACAATAAGCTATTTTTCTCTTTTACTTTGTGTTTAATTTGTTCAGGAATGTCAAGAATATGGTAACTGTTAAAATCTGCATACCTTTGTGTTGTTTCTCCACTTACTGAGTTGTTCTGGAAGAGCTATTTGATTTGCTGTAAAATGAGTCGGTCATGAGCAAAGAAAATATATCCAGCTGCCACAGTCATAAGGGACAAATATCATTGCTCAGTTGATTTTTTAAAAAAATATGTTTTCTTTGAAATATCCATAACAAGACTTGTGTTATTTATTACATAACTACATGTTTTAGGGATGCACAATATTGGATTTTTGGCCAGTGGCCGATAAATATTTTATATACTGTCCTTTGTCAGAACACATCCCTCTTATTTAGGCTTATTTGCTACAAAAATTGTGTAAGAGCTGGTGAAATATATTCAGTAACAGTCATATGATATAGCACTTTAGCTTACATTAAATGAAAAGTGTTAAATGTTTTTTATTAGCATTAGCCACATGCAATGCTGTCTCACTTGTGGAGGCTTGTTCCAGGTTCCTAGCTGCTGCAGTGCGGGATCCTCTGCACTCTTGTGCATGAAGGACAGCCTTTTGAAGTTCAAAGTTTTTGTCTATCCATTGTGCCATAAGACTAATCATGCTAACGGGGCTAACACGACGTCCAAATGTCTGTCGTAAAACTCACCCAAGTGCTATCGGCTATTAGCTTCTCAATGACGTCGGAAATGACGGCTTGTAACTCGGATAAGGTTACGTTGGAAAAAAAATCTCTGACTGGGGATGATGTAACAAGGCTCAACATAGTCCAAAAATCTTCGGACTCCGACATCCTCAATAAAAAAACTTCCACACCGCCGACATTTTGAATTTTCCTCTCCACCGTGAGATTAGGTAGGCATGCATGACGTCATCAAGTTGTGCTGCCACTGCAGGCATCCTTGTCGCTGGGTTGTCATGCAAAGACAGCGCCTTTTATATCGGTGAGTTATTTTGATGGGTGATGTCCGATATTGAACTTTAATGCTAATATCAGCCGATACGATACCAGGCCGATAATATTGTGCATCCATAACATGTTTAATACTGTGAGTTATTCCTAAAATCCAAACTAGTTTGTGGCAGAAGTCATTCTTTTCTTACATGAAAACCACAGTTTGTCTCATTGTTAGGGATTTTTCGGTCCAGAGAAGCAGTAGTTTATTTATATATAGGGACAAGTGTAAAACGTTAACAAATAACATACACAACAACATTTATAGTGTGAGCTAATTTGCAATGCCGTTCCCTAGATGGGGCTCTTAGCGGAATAAAAATTAACAATTTAAAGCACAGTTTAAAAAGAATAAAACCTTACATTGTTAAGATAATTCATAAAACAGAATGAAAAACAGATCAAAATAGCATTCATATAGTGGAAGTTATTCAAGACTACTAAACTGGTTCTTTTTTCAGATTTAAAACCATTCCAGTCAGAAGGAATTCCATATACAGTATTAATCTCTTGGCTGTTTGCCCCAAGGGAGTTTTAGAAAAAGGAACCCTACTAGTTCCCTCCATCTGCTCCACGAGTTACTGAGCCTGTGGATCTGAGAGGAACCAAAAGGTCACTGAGCACCTGAGGAGCCTGTCCATTTAAACATGCAAACATAAGTGTAAGATTAGAGAATCTGACAATGTTTTCAAAATTCATCATGTTAAGTTTCTTAAGAACATGACGGTGATGTGAGCTAAATGGCTTTCTGTCCAAGATCTTAACTGCTTTATTATAAATCAGTCTTAGAGGCTTGATGGTTGCTGCTGCTTGCAAGGGGTTGCATAAGTTACTTAAAGTTAAATGAGAAAAAAAAAAAATATTTGAGTGCATTAAACGGTTTGCAGCATGAAATGATAAAGAGCCTCTAACTAATCTTAATGAATATTGACTTTTAAATGAGAATCTAAAATAGTGATGGTAATAAAAGTTTCATAAAGTAATGAAGTTTGTGCAAAAATATACACACCTATTTGGAGCTAACCAAACACAAAGATGGCCGCCAAAGCGAAGCAGTTGTAACAGGGATAATATTGGCTATAACTATAACTGTATAACTGTAATAATAAATAAATAATTTTACATATAATGAGGTAACATGTTGTGTGATAGTAGAAGAGACTGATTTATTATTGACTGATTTAGTGCAGAACATTTGTTCACTATTTAAATCAATTGTTTTTAACTGTTAGCAAAATATATGTGAACTGGGCAAAATAAAAAAAATAAAAAAATAAAAGTTTCAAGATGGGATAATTAAATATATAACTTCTAAAGTTCACTAAATTTTGGGCTCAATCCAAATCAGAAAGCACAAAAATGGGTAGAACTCTTGCAATTTCACAGATTTATTTCATTGTTTTTATTTTTATTTGTGTGTGTGTTCCCTTCCTCAGGGGTTGCCACGGTTCATGAATGACTTAGCAATTGTTTTCATGACGGATGCCCTTCCTGATGCAAGCACTGCCCACAAAGTGACCACAGCCCACATGTGTGGAGCAGGGGGCAGCCATCGAGGGCACCCGGGGGGTAGATGTATTGCTCAAGTTCCACAGTGGGGCAAATGAGGGTGGAGCCACATGTGGGTGCTTCGTTTTTCCCCACAGATTTTATTGTAATCGTCCAAGGATTCAGACCTGTGACCTCCTGACCACAGGCTTGCCTTCTCTAACACCTCCGAGACACCACTCCTGCAGATTTTGCAAATATTGAGCTGACAAGTTGTGGTTGTGCTCAACACATACCTTGATTACAACTCGTCGCACAACATTTTTGTTTAAAACGTTGGCAATCACAGCTAGAGCCAATTCAGTTTGTTTTTTTAGAAAATAATTTAAAAATAAAATAAAATAAAATGTGATTGCATTTCAGCATAACACTCAGATCCATGTGCATGTGATTGCACATCCCTTTTTTCATCATATTATGATGTCACTTTAAAACTGCAGTAGTCCCTCGGTTATCACGGGGGTTATGTTCCAGAGCCCCAGCAACAAGTGAAAACCACAAAGTAGGAACACTGTTTATTTTAGTATTTCTATATATTTTAAGTCTTTAGAAACCCTTCCCGCACTCTTACAATGTTCTAAGCTCTTAAACCTACTGTACATAGCTTTAACAACATAAATTAGTATGTACTGCACAGTACTACAACATTTTATCTGGGGATTCACCAGCCTTGGTCTGATTCCAATCTGGTTCTGATCGACTCTACAGCTGTTGAGCACGAGACGCTTTTGGAGAGAGCCAGACTTTTAGAGAGTCAGCACAAAGCCACACAATGGTCCCAATAGAGTCCAAATAATCCAGAGGAATCCAGGTGAAAAAAAGTCCGGGTGAGCTCTGGAGAAGACACTGGACCTCCAAGCAATGCCTCCCCACTCGAGAGGCCTCATGGGCCGGCAAACAGCGCTCAGATTGACCGAAGAGGCTGGAAGTAGCTCTGGTCTGGTTCTGATCAACTCTCTGCATCCACTGAGCACCAAAGTCACTATGAATAAGGACCAAAGTTTTTGCTCAGGTTCGGATCGGATCAAAACTTTCCATCCTTTTCGGCAGAATTCAGTGGGCGGAAGCACTGTTGGCTTCTGGGTAATGTAGTACTTTTGGATTGGCAAAACAGTATAGGCTTATTGAAAGAAAACTACAAAATGGTGGCGCCAGTCCAAGGATTTTTTATATTTTCTTAACTTTTATCTGTACCATCCCAATCACGTGAGTACTATTAAAGTTGACAATCAATGAAAAAAATAAAAACGCAAAACAGCGAGTCCGCTAAAGTCGAACCTCAAAGTAGCGAGGGACTACTGTACAACATTCTATATGTAGGCCCTAAAACATTTACCAACTTCTTGAAAACTCCCCTGGTTTTATTTATGTTTTGTTCTCACCAGTTCATTGTTGAGGAAGAGACTAGCTGCAGAACAGTAGCTTTCAGAATTTACACATGGAGACTTATTTTTATGGTTTAGTCTCTAACAGAGGCTGTATCTGTGTTTGCCCAAATGAAACTCTTCCTTTTGTGTTTGCACTCTGAGACTGAACAATATAATGTTTATCATTTGCATTCCGTCTAATGATATGTCAGCTGCTACTGGCTCAGAATCGGAAATATGCTCCCAACACACAACACCAAGTTTAACATGTAATTTATATTCCTGACAGCACAAGAAAAGCAGCAAATTGAACGACAAAGTTTTGTCATCTCGAAAGCATTTATACTTATGCATCTCTCCTCCGTGCCTCCCCTGGCTAAGATTAATTGTTTGTGCATTCAGCGCTGACAACAGCGTTTAAGGAACGTCTGTATTTTAGGTCCTCTCTTCCTTTTTTTTTGAACATTTTCTTTTCCATTGGTCCCTTTTATTTATCACTTGTCTTTGATTCATCATAGGAAAAAACACAGTGGGAGTATGTAATGGGAATATGTCAACTAGGGAACTCCAGGCAACAGCCTGCAGGGGTAGAAAAAGGTGATATCTCAATTTATGATTCACCTCCTACATTGTTCGTAAATTTATCACCGAGATACCACCTGCTGCCCCCATTGATGCCTTTGTCACCCACACAAGCGCGCCGACTGTAATACACTAGAGAAGCAGCGAGACTACAATTGCACGTCTTAACGGAGGCGTAGAGAAACTTTTCATTGGGATCTCTAAGCAACACAAATATGTACATTACCCAGGCAAGACAATTACAATAAAATCAGCTTCAAAAGCATTAAGAACTCTATGTTTGACCTGAGCCACTGTTTTATTTAGTTACATGAAAACTATGTAATCTAGACAAAGAAAGAGACTGTTGTACTGACTGTTAAGGTAAAACAGTCCTTTTACTTTATTTTACTTTTTACATCTGGGACTTTATCTCAGCAGTGTGATTGGGCCTGATCGGATTTTGTTCTCAGCTGAATTAATTCTCCTTTTGCTTTGTCCTGTTGCACAATTCTTGAGTGTGACTCAGGAGATGAGCAATTTAAAATGCTTTTAGAAGCCAACGCGGTGTTTCATTGAGGCACAGGATAATAGCTGTGGTTACTACCGAACATCGTAATAACTTAATAGGCAGAAACTGAACCCAGCTGACCCTCACTCAGACAGCCATGGAACGTCTATTTAAACCACTAAATGTCATTTGACTCATCCTTTCCACCATTTTAGCTCATAACTTTTTTTTAATTTTGTGGGTAAAAATAATGCTCTTTTGTTTTATGGTGATTTCTAAAAAAAAAAAAAAATCTCTGTTAGGATTTAAGGTGATAGTTCAAGTGTTTTGTAGTGGAGTTTAGTGGAAAAATTAACAGCTTACCTATTGTAGATAGCTCTTTGATCAGTCTTAGTTTGGGATTGATGAGCTAATGGCTAGTCGGAATAGGGCCAAGGCAAACAGGGACTGCAGCAGCTTTAAAACCATCTCAGTCTCAAAATAGATATATTGTACAAAAATAAATTAATAATAAAAAGGAGCCATGTATCATTTTGTGTGTGAGACGGTGTTTCTGTCTAATGATTTGGACAGATTTTTAATGATACCTTTAAAAACACGCATTTAACTAAACTAGAATGTTCCTGTAGAAACTTTGATGGGGACTACCAGGCTAGTGCCAAATTAATTTGTTGATTTGACAGTAATATGTGTCCGGGTGCGCTCTCAGCTACCACTATACCAAATTTCAGCTGAATAGCACTAAAAATGCCTGAGTTATCATATTTTTTTCCTTTTTAGCTAAGGTGGCCATCTTGAATTTTTGATTTGGATTCAGTATTTGATAAGGAATGTTCTCAGCTATAAGCTCACCAAATTTCAGCTCTCTCTATATAAAAATGGATGAGTTTGTCATTTTAAAAGTAGCGTTGGTGGCCATCTTGGGTTTTGATTTTGATGCAACATTTTATTGGAAAGATTTTTAATTACAATGCCTTTCAAAAGGCAGCCCCGTTGAACTCACTGGATGCAAATCTATAACTTATCAATGTTTAGACTCTGTACCATGTAGCGGAAAGTTATTTACAAAATATAGTGATTTATAATGGTATCTTATGATAAGGTTGTGCATAACTCTATTTTCAAGGTCGGAACATAATCGTCACAGAATACAGGTTGTCCTCGACCTATGAACAGGTTCGATTCTGCCATAGGTCGGAGCAGAACGCACATGGCGCCGTATGTCCACATATACGGCCATAAGTAGAAATCGAAACTAAAACGGCGATCGGTCACGTCTTTTTAAACACGTTTTTTTCAATGTAAAACAACTCTGAATGGTTGTTTTAATGTGTTTTAATGTGTTTCCAAGCAGTTAGCTAACAAAATACCCTAAAAAAAAACGAAGAAAAAAAAAATGCTGCATAAAAAAGGCAATGTACGGCGTGATGACGTCACTGGGGGCGGCGCCGTGAGTATGGAGCGCCGTAGGTAGAGACTGCCGTAGGTCGAGGACAACCTGTATTATTCTAAAACAGGGGCGTCAAAGTCAAATACACCGAGGGCCAAAAAAACAAATTTGCTACAAGCCAAGGGCCGGACTGGTTCAATG
>JARVGV010000646.1:17707896-17723157 GCA_031762435.1 Hypsolebias longignatus
TAAAAGGTGCTTTTAAATAAAATGATTATTACCGTATTTAGTGCTGTACAGGTCTTATGTATGTTTCGACTTACGGCGTTTTTCAACTTACGAACGGGCGTAGGAACGGAACTTGTTAGTAAGTCGGGGACTACCTGTATATGAATCAGTTTCATTTTTTACAAATCTCCAATTGGATACTTTGGTGTAGAAAATTACAAGGAAACTTATTCCAACAAATAAGTTAATGTATCTCAGATGAAATAGCAAGGAAAGATTTTAATTACCAGTAGTAAAATTTTGCAATGCTACATACTTGAAAGAGTCTGTGTTTGTCTTTAGTTTAGGAATGAAATAAATCACAGATGATGTCCAACAATTCCCCTGAATGAATGTCTTTAAACTTTTCATGACCAGTTTGAAACCAATCAGGGCCAGAGTAAAGTTTGACCTCACTGTGTAATCAGCACCTTGATTGAAAACAGGGGACTGGGGGTGGGGGGAACAGACAAACAAGCAGATTCCTGCAGTCATGTGACACATAATTGCATTTAGTGTGATTTTACCTGAAATACACAAAGGGCATCTGCACATGGTACAGCTGCTTGTCTTTAAAACTACCAGTGTGTGTAAATAATGGTTACCAACATGATAAAAATAAAAAAAGAAGTAACGTTATAACTATGGCAACCTACAGTACTCAATAACCCTGGAATGGAGCCTCTTTCTGCCTTGCTAGCTGCAACTTTTGTGTTTTTGCTTTAGTAATTTATGAAGCTAAATGTTGTGTTATGGTAATTGCTTGTCTTTTCCAGTTCCCCTTCTCACTCTGTTTAACAGAGATTTTTTTGAAGCAAGCTTTTCTTTTTTTCTTTTTTCAAAGCAATTGCTTAAAAAAAAAATGCATCAAAAACATTAAACATTAAAAAAAGAGAGACAAAAAATAATTTAGAGTTCATTATAAAACAACAGCTCAAGGATCAATGAAGGACACAGCGATGTAGCGTGTGCCATTAGTCGTAGGTAAGCCTTCGTGGAGATGAGTCAAACGCCCTGGGTGCATAAAGCTCCAGCCTTTTCTTGGTGATTCTATGGAGCAGTTATACCTATGGAATCGGCAACCTCCACCCTAATAAGAATGCAGAGGGAATATATTATTTTTACTTTTCTGTTATTACATGCAACAGTTCACATATTTTGAATGCAAATCAAATCTTTAGCCCATCTTACCTGAAAATCTGTATTTTTGTTATTGAGAGCGATGTTGATGGTGAAGGTGGAGGAGTCATGGTGGGGCCTCAAGTAGGCTTGTCTATCAGGTGTGTATTTTACAACAAAGTTCATTACTGCATAACCCTGCCATAAAGGGATAAAGTACATGTTAATTGCATCATACTTCCAGATTTATTTTAGTGGAAAATCTGTGGAGTGTTAGAATTTGCAAAGAGTTTCACAGTTTCCCTCACTAGGTCAGACTAACCTTTGTGTAATAGCCAGAGAAAACCTTTAAAGTGACAGGGGATATGAACTCTCGGATGAAGTGTAACCACTCTTTGTCAAACCCGATTTGCTTCATGTGAATGTCATCCGTGGGCACCGTCTCATAGCCGCCGGCTATGCGACGATCCTGGGAAAAAATGTGAGAAAATAAACGTGTGAATAACCAGGGAACAAATGAACCACCGTTCGTTTCAGAGTGGAACAACAGTGGGATGTAGTTGATGGTGATGATGTGTCTGTGTGTCCTGTTAAAACCACAGGCTGGATGTCGTCTGCCTGGATGAGGTTTAATGACCCATCCAGCCCAGTCTTTTCCAAACAGCTAGTCAAACGTTCTGCACATATTTAGTCTCAGACAAACTTTCAGACACATCAAAAGACCAGTTTGAATCTACATAAAACAGGTCACACAAAATCAGATGCACCACAATGTTAAACAAAATCATAATTGCCACTTTTGAAATTCCAATTCAGTATAATGTATGTGGGTGTGCTCATATTGTGTCTACAATTATGTGTTAAAATTAACTAGAAGGATCATTAAGCAGATACTGGGCAAATGAATTTTGACAGATTTGGGTCTAAATGGATTAACTGCAGAGAGTAATTGTTACCTTTGAGTTCTTTACTATTTTTAGGATCACAGAAGCTAAAAAAAAAGGCCTAGTTCAGGGCTATTCAACTGGCGGCCCAGGGGCCAAATCAGGCCCACGGGTGAACTCAGTTCAGTCCACCAATGGGTTCATTTTTAAATAAAACTAGATTTTAAACCATAAAACAAACTTAATTAATGACAATAACTGCTGCATGTCTGGCCCCTGAGCTTTAGGTTTTCAGTAACTGTGGCCCGGAGCAATTTAGTTGAATAGTCCTGGCCTAGTTTATTGTAAAGCTTCTTCAGGGTTCGTCACAGAGCGCAAACTGCGTAAAGATTTTGCAATTGTTTTTATGCTGGATGCACTTCCTAACGTAACCACCGAGCTAAGAGGGCTGCCTTCTAAGGTGCCAGAGGGAGCAGGGGGACCCTAAGGGCCCCAGAGCTAGGTGTAGGTGCTTCACCATTTCCACCCATATTTTGATGCAACGGTCGGGTTATTCAAACTGGCAACCTCCTGATCCCTCCTCTAACCTCTGCACCTTCACTCCTCTGTATTTCAAGAAGTTATGAATAATATAAACAAATTAAGGCTACTGAAAACATTTAATTCCTGCCGTTGTAAGAACAGAAAGAAACAGATGAAGTCCTGTGTTTGCAATGCAATGATTGCACTGTGTTAGGGAAGTCTGGGTGAACAATACTGACCTCATGTTTGCCTCCAGACCATGAGCCATATTGCTCCATCTCCTCAACTAGTTCATCACAGGCTCTCTCTGAGAAGACCGGGAACCAGAACACGTCTGGACAAGGCTGCAACACAGACACACACACACACAGCCACACATACGAGCAGAAATGACCATTGAGAACAGATTTGAACATGTTCACCTGGAGTTGTAGTCAGTGTAATGTAACACCCACACATGTTAAAAACCAGATGTTAAAACTTCTTAGCGACATTGCGTCATTCTCTCTCAGTCTGCATTTGTAATTTGAGCACATGTAGATAAACATATCAATACAAACCTGCTCCAAGAAGTTCTCGGTGAAAATTTGAGTGTAGTTTTGGTGGATATACTTTTCCTTCCAGTCCTGCAGTCAGAGAGATTTTCAGATAAGTAAGCATGTTTTGGACTGCCTGATGACCTGCATACCTCACAGGGCTAATCCCTTCCCCCCACAGGACAGCTCCAAGCTTTTGTTCACAAAAGTAGTCGCAAGCATTTCCTCACACTGAAGTCTCACATTGTTTTAATTAATAACCATTTCATTATGACAAATAACTTTTACAGATTATGATGACTTACCACTGGGTTCTCAAATATTTGCCACAAATCGTTGTTATAATGGGAAATGTTATAATTGGCTGTGGAAATGAGTCTCCCAAACTCATAACGGTTGGTTATGTACATGAAAACTCCCTGCAGCAAACAAAGAACATCTCAGTTTTATAATTAGAGAGGCAAACAATTTGGATATTTCACACGCAATATATGTATATAACTATGATGCATGCAGAATTACAGCAAATACACTGATAAATGGTTTATTATTGTATTAAATGAGAAATTTAAAAACAATACATAATTCCATGTGTTTCATCACGTTTAACTTTGAGGTTAAACACACAAAAAGAGCATATAAATAATCTGAGATTATTTATCGACAGGCTTCTCTGACTTGCCTTGATATGGACAAGGTAGAGTCATAAGGGAGGGAGGCAGGGACAGTAGGGCAGCTTGGGATAAAGCATGTCTGGAAAAGATCATCTGTCTAAAGTGAAGCATGACAGGATGCTGTGTAGGAGTGGATTTGGACTCACTATCAGACTAGGCTTTGATAACTGCAATTAAAAACAACGACACTAATTCTAAAATCAATCAGCAAATTTAGTGGTGCAAATTTCCAAATTTCTAATGTCTAAAATCATATTGTAAAAGCTGAGATTATGGCTCGATGCATTGCAGTGGGCCTAGTCTGAGATCTGTGAATCAATCAGTGTGTTCAGAGAAAGCTGGTTACATGTGTTGGCTGCAACGTTTAGACTTTCAGGGTAAAGCATCAGGACAGGGGACTTGCAAATGGATTGACTCTCCAACCTTATTTAGGATCTTGTTATGGAGGAAGCTGTTAAAATAAATAAAAAAAAAAAAACTCAAGTAGTTCTTGCCCTAACTGAGACAAATTGTCTTATTATTGTAAACATATGATGCCAAGCAAATGGTTACCATCAATTTCCAAAGTGCTGTCACCCAACCTAAGTTATAAGGCTGTGGCACAAGCAGCAACATTGACAACACCTAATTATTAAAATACACTAACCAACAAAAATAGTGAAGCACCAAAAAGGAATGGTCTAATTTGGATCTAACTTGTTCCACATACAGTCCAGTAATGGATATGAACTGATCTGATTTGCAAGGGGCAAGTACTTCTTGAACAAGACCCAGAAGACATACTGTAAGTGGTGGCATCATGAGTGGAGTGATGATGCTATGAGGTAGTTTCTGGAGCATCTGTCAGTCAAAACAGTGACTGAACTGTCATCCGACTCAGAGCATGCCTCATAGAACCCACTACCAGAACTTGAGAGAATTCAATATGTCACATTCTGGGTCTGTATCAGACCAGTGGACATAATAGCATTTGTATATCTTATCAAGACACTCAAAGCTCTTTACAACACAACCCGTTGTCCTCATTTACCCATTATACAGCACTCCACTAGATCTATACAAAGAATAATCAGTGCTTTATCATATTTGTACACCGATGGGACACACATTGGAGGCAAGCAAGGGTTCACTGTCTTGCCCAGGGACACTTGGACATATGACTGCTGGTGGAATCAAACCCCCAACTCTTGTATTGGAGGATAACTGCTCTAACCACTCAGCCACAGCCACCAAGTGGAGGCACCCCATGTAGAGGTGCAGATGTCACAGGCACCTGATGTTGAAACAAATGGGCACTTAAGGGCATCCACACACATCATGATGATTATGTTTGCTCAAGGCAGGACCCTGTGTACACATTTTCATTCCACTACATGTACCACATGCGATGCAAATCACAATAAAGAACCTTGACTTTGACCTTGACCAATATTGTTGAATAATGACCCAAGCATTACAGAATTCCATGAAATGTGTCTGTCATCCACATTTAGGCATTAGACATTTTAAAACATCCATGTCATCTGGTGTTGTGTTCTGACAAGTGGTATCAACTAAGCTTTGGATTCACCACTCCATACATAGGCTGCCATTAACCCCAGAGGGTATGACTAATGACAAGTGCCTGTATCATGTTCGACAGCAAATCAAAGTTCTGCATTACCATAGATAACTTTTATGTGTTAACATACTGTAACGCAAAGAGGACCAGTTTTGTTAATGTTGTGAAGGATCACACTGATGTTACTCATATCATGGTGTGCACAAACCTACTGTATGACCCCAGGTCATCTCTGGAAGTGATTTAGACTGTGACAGCACAGAGCTACATGAGTGGCATTCTGCATTTGCAAGTATTACCTCTTAAACATCATGATACAGTTTTTCAACAAGACTGTGCACATCCACACACGTTTATTTATGAACTACAAGCATCATGTTGAGGTCCTCCTGTGCCAACTCATGTGTAAGATCAACTTTGACATCACTTCTGACACAATGCAGATGTGATTACAACAGCTGCATGATTCTTTTCACCCTGAATTGTTTATCCAGGACTGGACTGAAGAGAACAACACCCAACTGGCATGGTGCCAACAGAGGAACCATGCTGCCAACACCATGACCCAAAAGTTTTGGTATTGTAATCACTAAAGTCACATAACATGTCAAAATGTGCAACTCCATATTTTATCTACCACTCCGTCTGGGTGCTTAACTTTTTTTATTAGTTAATGGAATATAATCTAAAATTGTATAATTCCCCAAATACATTTCTGTTTATGAAATACTACATTTCTATATTAAAGGGAATTATTAAAACAAACAAACTTTTACTTGTTGCTGCAAATAAATCTTCCAATCAAACCAAACTGGAGATAAAACAGTCCGTTTAAAAAAAATAAAAATAAAAAAATCCAGAATTCATCAATTTCTGAGAGCTATACCATTGGAAATAGACGTGTACAAAAGTAAATATAAAAGTAGATGAAGACCTTTGGCGGCCTGAGCATATGGAATGATTCCGGAGAAGGGGAGTCTTTTTCTCTGTGACTGGTCTAAAATAAAGGAGAAGAATCATGTAAACATGATTACATAAAGTGCAGTATTTAAATATAAAAGGCACAGTGACAGTTGAAATGTGCACGTCACATATTGTGTATCAAAACTTCACAGAAATGCACCTGAATGAAAAAAAACAGAAAGCAAGATTCCCGCTGAAGCTGATGTTTTTTGTGGGTTATTATGGAAGGAATGCATGCTAGGTACAGTAGCTGTTTAAGTTGTACAGGAGTGACATAGAGGCAACACATAGAACAGGTGGACGCATGTAAAAGACAGCACACATGTTATCTGTTGGCAAGCAGGCATTGCAACTGCAACTGACTAAGGTCATGGCATTGAAGGTAAAATAAAGTGAAGAATGATGGAAACAAGTGGAGCAGTGAATCTTAATGCACCAAAAAGCAAACTATGAACAGAGATAAAGTCATGCCTCAATGACAGACAATGACATTTTAAAACACTCATACTTTCCTGTCTTCAGTTTCCACTGAGCTGTTGGCTTTTGTTAAGAGATAGATTCATAGCATCTGTCAACTTGTTAGGTTGAGTCCTGATGCATGCTCAATAAGCCAGGTAGATACATCTAACAAGGTTGAGTCAGGTTGCTAGGTTGAGCTGTTTCATAAGCAATAATCATATTCACAATCTTCAATCATTCAAAACAAAATATTATGTCTTCTTACCATTTCGCGGGCATTTCTACACAGAGCCATATCTGGGTCAAGTTTCTCCAGAACAAAGTAGTTCCTTTCTTTAAGTTCATTCCTTAAGACGCTGCCCTTAATGAGGTATGCATGCGCCATGAAAGGAATGTTCCACACACCCCTTGAAACAACAAGACACACAGAAAGTGTCATTTGTAGTCAAAATTTGAATTTGCTAATGTTGTCATTCCCTGTCTATGATTTAGGATTTTGCAATCACGAGAAACTGTGTTGAGAAGTGAGTACACTTTGGTGTCTGATTGTATATTTATCTCAATTTGCATAGCAGACAATAGTTGCAGGGTACACAATGTGTTGTGCTGTTTATTTGCAACATCTGGTTGCAAACTTGTTTTTGGTACAGAAAAAAGTAGTTTTACTAGAATGGTTTTCACATCACAAGCTTTGTTGCTCTTTACATTACTTATTAGATAGATTGTAGATTGAATTACTCTTAAAATGTGCACGTTTTAGAGATCCAGAAATCAAAACCTAACATGCAGGTAAGTGTGAAACATAACCAGGAATAGCTATCGACCTGTTTGTGACTTACACACGTTTCCTTTGTACAATGTCAACATAATCCTCGGAGCGTGCATAATACCCATCCAGACTCAAGGCTCCCCAGAAGTTGGACCACAATTTGCTGTGACGGGTGACAAGGGGACCAATTATTTTTCTGTGGGGAAGCAAAAGGCAAGGGTGGAAAGAGTGGGGAATTTCTGTCAGAACAGATAAAACTTGGGGAAATATCACAGACAGTCAGCTGCCTAATGTTCTGGCTCTCTGAGTGGTAAAACCATTGTGCTGCTTCAGACAGATTAAACAAATGAAAACAGTTCCAATACAGTAACAGACCATAGACATGAATAATGCAAACCAGACCTGGTCATTATGCTGTACTGAATTAAAATTGCTGTTGACTTGGAAGGGCTTTCTTATACATCGGACTCTTATTTTTCTGAATTATGCCTATAATACACATGGTTTTACTACTAGTATCTTCAGTCTAGAAAATCTAAACCCAAAATGTATGTTTTTTGTATTTAAAATTCAGGATGGACTTTTAAAAAATTCTATATAAATTATGGTGTTGGTTAGCACATATGCAAATCAATGCATTATGACAGACTATTGCAGACCACATAGTCTTGGTTTTGTCCCGCAGAGACTTGTGCCAGCTGAGAATTCTCATGCCACCTTTAAATATCTTCTAAAAAAGTCATTTTGCTTTGCATGCCTCCAGTCATTTACAATTCCACTGCTAAAGCCACAGTGACATCCAGTTTATGGGAGCGTTTCTGCCCAATCACAAGCTGCAAAGGAGGGAAAAGTGTTTGCGTGTTTGTTTTTATGTAACTCTAAGCAGCATTTCTGGGTTGGCGCGACATTCTTTGTCAGTGTTTCCATGTGACCGGGAAAAAACACAGGAAGCCAAAGCAGTGTATTTTAAAACTTTAATTAACTCGCCCTGTAAAGTTCATGTGGGTTTGCCACTTTAGGAATAAATGCAACACTTGAATTATCAAGACAGCTACCAAGGTGGCATGTAGAATGAAGTCCAACATGGTTTATTTCCTGCTTAGTGTAAGATTACCTGTTTTGCTCAATGAGGAGCTTGACTGTCTGTCGGTTGGTGAGCATCACATCTGAATCAATGCTGAAGTAGTAGTCGCACGTGGCATCCTTACGACAAAGATCCCTGAAAATTCAAATGCATATAAAGGTAAAAAAAAGATTATATATTTGAAACGTAAGTTTTGAGGTATGCAACACAAATTTTGGTCCAATCTAAATGAGTATCAATTACTCTTCAGTGAATTTGTGGGTTTAGGGAAAATGCTTTTTTTCAATATACTGTACATTGTAGTTACTCAAGTCAGTACATGCTGTGCTGATAATGGAATAACACCAATGTTCCCTTCAAGATTAAAATACAGGAGTAAAAACTGAATCCTCATTTATCAAAAGGCCAATTAAATATTGTATTACTTTGGTAAAATCACAGTTTATCTTGAGTGACAGTGTATTCCTCTGGTGACCTGGTTTTCTTAATAGTCTTCACAAAAAAGAACTCAGTGCAACATAAATAAGCTTGCAACAAGAAAAACTGAAACCGTAAAAGCCCCATAAAATATTCCAGGGAAAATATTCCATTTTATAAAATATCCCTGTGGGTCTCATTTTCTTACTGAAACATTAAATACTGTAGTGATTCAAAGTAAAGACGAATAATATGTAAATAAATAAATGTATCAATGAGATGGCAAATCATAATTTCAGTCAAATGTTCTATTAAGATATTTTTAGTCCAACTATATCTACTTTTTATGTCTTGTGGGATTTATTTGATAAATGTAGAAGATAGCTTTACTAGTTTCACTTAACGCTTTCATAGCTGTAGCCTCTCCTTTGGACACACAGGTGTTAAAGCTAAAATGCAGTCCAGCAATCTTTTATGGCAAAGCTTATAGTAAAGAAAGTTTTGCACATTTTTAAGTTTGTTCAAAATCTTACTTGGAAAACCCAAACTACTGTACTACTGAATAAAACATACTGTGCTGTTTCTTTAAGAAGTTATTAGGTAACTTGATTATACTTTACTTCACTTTCTCTATGTTTTCCTTCTTCTATCATGATAAATACTTTGGTTGCAGCACTTTGGTTGGCATTGTTGCTGTTTTAAGTGCTTTATAAATAGTGCTATGGTATGGTATGGTATGGTATGGTATGGTATGGTATGGTATGGTATGGTATGGTATGGTATGGTATGGTATGGTATTATACGTAGTATGGCATGGTATGGTATGAGATGGAATGGTATGGTACAGTATGGTATGGTATGGCATGGCATGAGATGGAATGGTATGGTACAGTATGGTATGGTATTATACGTAGTATGGCATGGTATGGTATGGTATGGTATGAGATGGAATGGTATGGTATGGTATGGTATGGTATAGTATTATACGTAGTATGGTATGGTATGGTATGGTATGGTATGGTATGGTATGGTATGGTATGGTATGTAGTATGGTATGGTATGGTATTATATGTAGTATGGTATGGTATGGTATGGTATGGTATGGTATGGTATGGTATGGTATGGTATGGTATGGTATGGTATTATATGGTATGGTATGGTAGGGTATGGTATGAGATGGAATGGTATGGTACGGTATGGTATGTTATGGTAAATACTGTTATGCTAAGCTTTGCTGAGTTTTATTCCACAAACAACTGATTCTGACATTTGATTGGCTTATACTATACACACATACATCCCCATGTTCCTGGCTTCTCCTTGGCTCAGATTTTCTTCTGGTCCCACAACTTTGAAACTCTTGAACGCATTCTTATTCGCCTCCCAGAACTTCTGGATGTGCTTTTCATGGTAAACCTCCTGCGCATGAGGCAAACATTAATGACATCAGTAGAAGCCATTCAATCAAGAGGTGCTGAAGTAAACTTAAGAGCAGCTGTATGCACTCACGTTATTGTGAACAAAAAGTTTCAGTTTATCTTTTGGATAGTCCAGAGTCAGCAACCGCTGGAAGAATTCAGGCAGAAACGGAGTTGGCTGCTCAATGAACACTCCCACCAACAAGTTTGGGTACTCCTGTTTAGATTAGAGGAAAGACAAATCATTTCCCTTTCAAACAATTTGTCACAGTAATGCAGCGTTGCTTAACAAAAGTTATAAACAATATTTACACATCAGTTCTTTCATAAATCTACTGTAACATCTGCTGCAGATGTTTCACTTTATTTTATTCAAACGAATAAACAATGCTTATGGTTGTTACACATTGCTATGCTATTTGCTTAAAATGTACAATGTGTCATATTTACATTTATTTTATTTTCATGAAGACTGTGGGTAAAACTTGCACTTTGCATTTAAAATAAGTGCACATGAAGCCTTGTGGAGCACTGAAGAGACGCAGAGAAATGAAGGAAGAGACAGAGAAGAAGAAAAATGTTCCCATGACGCTCAGCTTCAGGCCACACATGCCAGTCTGGACTTGTGATCTTCTTGACCAGTTCACAGCAAAGGTTTGGGCCAGGGATGAAACGCGATCCCAGCAGAACCATCTAATTTTCATAGTCCGCAATGACTACTTTTGGTTTGTTCCTTGCAGGAACCTTCATTTGGCTGCCAGCAGACGGGAAACAAGTGAAGTGGCAATGAAGGCACACAAAACTAAACAAAACTAAAAAAAAAAAAAAAAAAAAAAAAATACAACAAAAGCAATTATAAGCCGCAAAAAAAAGAAAAACCCATGATATTGTTTGACACAGACCAAGGTTGAGCAAGTTGTTAATTTCTCCATCTGTCAGGCACAGAACTGGTCTTTTAGTGGTGTAACACTCAAGAGTGTCAAAAGTTCAAAAGCAAAGTGAACAAAAACCCACAGTGGGTTGACTGTAAACTGAGTTCACCCCACCAGAAAGGTTTGGACACAGTGTGACCACTGTTCCCACATGACCTGATCGTCCAGGAGTTTCTGTCCCAAACAAATAGAAGGACAACGTGGAATGGCTTTCCCTTACTTGACCTTTATTATGGCAGTACTTTCTGCATTTATTGAAAGAAAAAAAAAATCAAAGGGATGCCTTTTGTTTACGTTCTGAATCAGCTGGTAATGGTTCACTTTTAAAAATAGGTACCTCGGTAATCTCTTTCTTTGACAACCAACGTGAAAGCCTTAATCTTCTTGAAGTAGGACACATTTGTTGCACTTTTCCTATCGAAAAACAATAAAAGTAGCATTTGTTTGGCTTTAGGTTTATATTAAAAAAAAAGTAATAAAGTCTGGGGAAATGCTTGACAGACCCAACCACACACAGCCATAGGCATTTCCTAAAGCCTGGAAGTCTTGCCTGACTTCAGCTTTGGTTCAACTCTGACAAATTTTCAGCATAACCACTATAACTCACCGGAGTGGAAGAAAATCCCTTCAGAGGAACAAACTAAAAGGCACCCTGGTCAACAGTGACACCCCTTCAAATGAGACCTTCTGTAAACCTCAGAAACCATATCCTGCACCACAGCCATGCAGCGCTTCCCTTTCCCCCTGAGCAGTTCACCTCAAACTTGTGCTCTATAAAAAGGTCCAAAAGCATGAGCTTATTACTGGTATTTTGGTAGAAAAAGTGAGCAGAATCAACTGTTTGCTTATTTGTTAAAACAGGACAAAGTGGGCTGATCATCAATAGACAGCTCATGACAGAAAACCATGTTTCAGTCTTTCCCGAATTCACACAAATCAAGACCAAAGACAAAATTGTCCCCATTAGCATTTTTTAAACAAGTATAAGTAGGTGGAAACCTACTACATCACTTACTTGTAACTGTGACAGATCCAGAAGATCATCATCACAGTGGCTGCAGCCATGATCGTAGCTCCATGCATTGGGCACATAGTTAGCCAAGTAGTTCAAGTACATCTGTGAAGGGAGGGAGTTCAGGGTTGTTTTAATGTATTATTAACATATTTATTAAAAATATTACTTGACAAAAACCAACAGGCTGAGCCTAGAATGATAAAATTATAATAAATTAAAAGGACTAACATTCATCTGGGTCACGACTTAAAGGGAATTATTTTGTTTCTAACAGTCTCTCCATCAACTGTTCAGGCTTCTGGGAAGAATGACTCAGTAGTTTGGTGGGTTTGGTTCATCTCTGAGGAGGTTTAGACACATGTAGCTCAAAATGGAACAAAGTTTGTGATGAATTATGGGAAGGAAATGACCATAGAAAAACTTTATGGAGTAATAGCTTTTCAGGCATCCGGTTAACTTAGTGAATCTATCATGTTTAAAATGAGTGATGACAAGAAGCAAATACAAAACACATGATCAGAAGATTTATATCTTTCACTCTAATGAATAATGAGCAGATCTTTATGACTGGGGTAACTGGGAGGCATCCAATAATCTTTCAGCTAGATTTTTTTTTTTTTTAGAGTCGCAATGTTGTTTAATTTGAAATGTAATGTTCCCGATGACTGGTTGTTGGGCAAAGATCTAAAAGTAACCCAAGACAGGAAATAATTTCAAAGTAGCCAAGCTGTGACACATGCAAACTACATTTATGGTGTCAATTGGTAGAATTTCTTACTCACTTTAGTGTTTCCATTGCCATGGACAACAACTGGCAAGGAGTCGTACACTGTGTTTCTTACTCTTACTCGGTCTGTTCCAAACTTGAGAAGCACCTCATCTGCCAACAATGGGGAGCACAAGACATTTAATACTAGGTTAGAAAAACTGAAAAATGATAGTCTTTCAATGCCAAAACTAAATTTTCTGTTCTTTTAAAACATTTCAAATCTAATGCCAGTATAGCAAAATCTATCTAATGCAAAGTGTCATTTTTCTCACATACATAATAAGCCTAAAAGTTACAAATTATCTGGAAAATGAGTTAAAGAGGTCATTTGCTTTGACTTCTTACCAACGGCCCCATTCAAGTTCTGGAAAATCTGACACTTATGGTCCAGAGTCATATTGAGTTTTTCCTGTTGGATGTGAATAAAGAAAATGTGCTTGGCAGGTTCAAATCAATCGTTTGAATAAATCACTGTGGTCGCACACACATACGTACTCGTTGTAATGGATCCAGGTACATTTTGGTGTAGAAGAGCTGGTCATCATCGTTGTCATGAAGGTTCCACTGGGAAACTATTCTGTTGATGTATGGGGCATAGCCAATTATACCTGCAAGGAATCAACAAGGAGAAAGTCATACCAATGTGTGAATGATTGTGTGAGAGATGTTTACAGGGTTCTACACAACTGGTCAACTATTGTGGGCAATTTTACAACTTCTACTGAATTCCAAGCCTGCAATTTAACCAATGAGGCATGGATGCCTTAAATAAAGTGGGGTTTTTAAGGCAATAACCTCGAACACATCAACAAAGTGCCGACTTTCTCCTCCAAGAATGTTTAATTTGAAATGAGCATAGTTATAAGCAAGAAAAAGCCACTTGTTAATTGTAATCATCTTACTTAAAGTTGAGCTTCTGGAACTGAATGGACTACTCTTTCACACAGTCTGAATGTACATTCTCATGACAGTCTACTCCATCGTTTTTCTTGAGTCGGCTTTTTATTTCTGCCACTGTTGCTCAAGGATGCTGACCACAGACATAGATTGCAGGGTTTAGCAGTGTTGCTGGTGTGCTTTGTTTTACATCCCATCATTTGAGAAAAGCCTCAGACGATGTAAACAAGTCAATGGATAGACGTGACGTAATCGAAATGGCAGTAAGAAAAAGAAAAAAAAAACTCTAAGGGAAACGTGAATTTTACGCAGATTATATTGTTGGTTGATGGTTTGTCTCGGCGGACCCTGGGAAATTGCTGCAAACTGTAACCCTTGTTCTCTTCATCTTTTAGGGGATAGTGCACTACTCTATGAGACAACATTCTCAAAAAAAATCCTTCAAAAATATGCCAAATGGTTTTGTATCGTAGAAACTTATGGAAGTTCGATTTGCAGCACTTGTAATTCTTAGCACTCATGCAGACAGGCGTCAATTAGTTTCATGTCCTGTTAGTTTTGTAAGTGTTTTTTTGTTGTTGTAGTTGTTGCCATGATAAATAATCACCCCCTAGCCACACATAAACCCTCTGTCTCTCAATTCCATCCTTGGACACTGTTAGTTTCTGTGACACAGTAGTGTGTGTCCAAATGCCATAAAACTTTCCTCACTGGTCACTTGGGCGGTAGCCGTTGGAAGACAAACAAAGCCTGCAATTTCATGCAAACTGTGGCACATTCAGGGGCCCAAGACAAATCCACATGTCAAGTCAATGACAATGAATGCTAAAAACAGTCTCTGATCAGCCCGAGACAGTCAGGCTCCACTATGGGAGGTCAGACCAGATTGATGACCACAAGGAAAGCAGTAATTCAGTGTCCTGGGAAACTGGCATCAATCAGCTGGCAGTACTTTTCAGATATGAACATATAATATTTGCTTCCTTATAGAAGCTAAGTGTATATATATACAGGTAGTCCTCGGTTTCCGACCGGCTCGGTTCCCGAATTTTCACGTTTACGTTCATATTTAATACAGTAATTAATAATAAAATATTAAAATAAATAAATAAATAATTTTTTATGTACTTCTTTTCAGGTGTACGGTACATTGTTGCAGCTGTGGTTGTTTTAAATGGCTTTATAAATAACGTATTATTAGTATTTTATTATTTTTTATTATTT
>JARVGV010000646.1:17752109-17763530 GCA_031762435.1 Hypsolebias longignatus
AAACGAAGTCCAGATGACATGATTCAACCTTTTTTGTTGTTATATACCTGGATGACTGAGAAAACAAACTTTGTATACTGTACTACCTTTCACCTATTGCACATGTGATGTTTCCTTAAAATGTGTCTGCACAGATGTTGATTCAGCTGTGTTTATCAGCGTAAAATGCAGATACTAGAAATTCTGAGACAATGCAGTGCCCAAGACAATGAAATTGTAATTAAGATATATATTAAGATATTTGACACATAATCAAGACATTCTTTTCCTGCAGAATATTGGTCAGAAATGGTTCACATTAGGCCGTTTGCTGTGTATAAAAAAAAAAAAAAAAAAAAACTGTTCTACTGGATCATTGAGCATGGACTTTGTTGGTTTTGAACAGTATGACATGACTGTTGACGAGGAAGAGGGCTGGCACCGGAGAAGGGGTCGTGTCAAAGAGACCTTCTTAGCACCACCAACATAACTGGTTTGTTCCACTTTGCAGTAAGCTATTGGGGGAAAGAATCAGTTTTGTGTGTTTCCTTGACTGATGAAGCACTTTGTTGATACTGAATCATGTACATGTATTTTTATATACAGTACCATTTTTTTTTTGTTGCTTTCCATCTCTTCTCAGTGAGTTTAAGCTGTTAAAAGAAAAAATGAGAGATGCATCTTTCTGCTTCCTCCTTCCAGAGATAATTAAATAAATAATAGTAAAGTTTGTTTGCAGCACTTTTTTGTCTCAGTCTCCTCTCTCTCAGACTTTAAGGTCAGTTGTGCAAACAAGGCTGTTATTTTCATGTAACTGCTTCAAAAATAGATTACACAGTGTATGACATACAAAACTTCATGTGTTTTAATGGTAAGTACAGATTTGGAATGAGGTGTTCCACTTCCACCAAAACTGGAATCTGTTTTTTTTTTTTTGTTTGTTTGTTTCTGACCTCTCAGCCAGTAAATCACTGCTTCATTATTGTTAACATCAGTTTTATGTGCTCTGGGTGTCTGATTCATACCAAATGTCGTGTTTGTCTAACGTATCGTCTTACAGTGCAACTGCAATAAATCAGAAATGTCCAGTCTCCGTGGGTGCTTCATTAGAAAGGATGATTTCTATAGAAGTTTGTGAACCTCATGCACAAATAAAAAAAGGGAAATCCGAAAAAAAGACAGTATAAAACTTGTACAGAAACATACTTAAAAACTCAGACTTCCCCAGGTCATTCTGAATTTTGTTTTCAGTAAAAATCTATAAAATCAAGACAAAATACAGAAAGAAATGCAGATTTTAGCTTGTTTTACTGACATGTTTTTATTGACTACTTGCACATTTGAAGCTAAGCTCAGACTTCCTTCATTGCATGACTGAACAGCTCACAGTATTGGTGCAAAAGTAGAAGAATAAGGACCTTTATGGTTGTTTACTGTAAAACGCAACATAGCCATTGTTTCACATTCTGATTCAAAATTTAAAAAAAAAAAAAATACACAATCAAAAATCCTTTAGAGGATTTATTATCTGCATTTCATATTGTTACTGAATTCTAACAAGATGTGCCAAATGACCAGGCAAGTTGCAAGAATCTGTTTAAATTTAAGCAAAAACAGCTTACTTTACCCATATACCAAATGTCATGAAAACAAACAAACAAACAAAAAAACATCCACCTTAAGAACTTCTGCTCATAAAACGTGAGATAAATCCACTTACGGTAACTCTACAAACACGTGTCAGTACGCTGAAGGCAGAATAAAACATTTGTCACAAGACATCTTCAGACATCTTCAGATCTGAGTGGCAGTTTTATTTTATTTTTTTAAACGATCTATACAAAAATAAAAGTCTGTACGCTGTGTGACTTTTTAAAATGGCTTAAGATGAACTTTTTATTTTTTGTTTTCAGAAAGATTGATAACAAAATACCGGTGGTCTGAAAATCCCATTTTGTCATTACTATAAAAATACTCAATGGAATTTCTGTTGATTTAGTGCATTAAAACCTGTTATTTTTAATTGGATCAAAAACATATAGTGGCCAATGGCTATGGCATAAATTATCATACCTGATATTATATTTAAAATTATATAATGTACAAAGTGCTACAGAGAAACCATAGTCTTTATAAATGTACCATCAGGGGCAAGCATATAATATCCCAAATTAGTAGCCAACATAAAAATACAGTAGTATGTATTTCAACCTGAGTTTGTCCAAAAAAAGGCCAATGGCATTAGAGATTAATAGTTGAACTGTTTAACATACATTTGAACAGTGAGTTCCTTAGGATAATGATTACCAGTAGATACAAAGTAAATATCTAGCTCTCTCTTGTGGACACAGCTGGCATAATTAGCTCAAGTTAATGTCAAAATATATTGTGACTGAAAATAAAAATGCATTCCTAAAATGAGGATTTATGTGTTAGATTCATAGCTCACTCAAAGCAAAAAAACATGCAAACGCATAGTAGTGCACAAAACCACTGATTTAAGTTTACAATTTGTTAAAACGACCAAAATTTAACAAGATAAACATCGGCGCCGGTTATTAAAAGTAAAACTACAAAGTTCTACTTTACATGAGTCTTTTGGTTCTCACATAATATAACTAAACATAGAATCTTCTTAAATTAACGACATGTGTCTTTGCATATAAATAATACTGAGCTTAATTATCTTTCAGACTGTGTAGCTGTGTCCTTCTTATTAACTTGAACACTTTCTCACTGGAAACAATTTGGACGGGTTATAATAATTAAATGTTTTGTCCCAGGTGGGATCAGTCACAACAGTTAAAAAGCCTCCACAACAAAGCCATAACACAAAGGAAAACAGAAAACTAGTCTGTGTGCACTCACAATCCAGAAACACAACTTAACGACCAACCTGAGCAGTGAAGCCTTCAGAATACCTTATATCTCCATTTTTCATGCAATGCAATAAAATGTGGTTACGTTGTAATACTCTCCAATGACGGTTGTTTAAATACAGCATTTGGGGCAGATCATCATGGCTTTGCGGCCTTGTTCTTCCAGGAATCTTTAAATAAAAATCCTGTTTGGCTTCTAGTTGGTGCTCTCAAAGAACATAAAATCCTGTAAAGAAGAAGAAGAAAAAACTAAGAATAACACAAAAATAGTAGATTCCAAATTTGATTTGGTCAAATCTCTCATCCAAGTAATATATCAAGCTAATTAACAGTTTCAAATAAATAAAATGGTGCTTATTGACTATACATGCAATTAAATGTAAAGTAAGGGGCAATTTATTTAGTGCAAATGTTAATTTACCGATTACTGGTGGCGACAAGAAAAGCATGTTCCTCGTAAGCGAAAGGTCAAACGAGTCTATGGTGACTTCAGTAGCCACACTGTGCAGACACTTTCACCAAAATTGCAATGTGAGAAGCTCTAAATTATATTAATTACAAGCTCTCACCAGAACTGTTCATCACCACTTTATATTTTTATCACGTTAACAACTTTAATCACGAAAAAAAAAAAAAATGCTCCACTTACAATAAGAAAACAGGCTCCGATCATTACAGCTTTCATTCTCACATCCAAATCCATGGGAAACTGGATCCCGAAGTTGTCCGAGTCTGTGAACGCCTCCCGCAGCAGCCCTGTCCACTGTTTGCTGATTTTCCCAATCTTACTGACTTCATCCATTGTAACAATCTGAGGACAGTCAAACAAAGCAGACACATTACTTATGGCACTGAGATCAAGGTCGGTTGTTAGACGTTATGGGTTTTATTAGAGCTTCGTGTTCAGTTCAACCTTTTATTTATACAGGTTAGTCTCATTGAGCCTCAAGGACTCATTTAAAAGAGAGACCTGTTTTAAACAAAGAACACAGATGATAACAGTAGACAATCATAAAGAAACATGTAAATTGAAAAGTAAATGGAAGAAATGAAATAAAAACAAAAGAAAAAAAGCAGCTACATTATAAAGTGATATAAAATACTAAAAACAGGAACAAGTCTGCATTGGTTTTTGCCATGAAGTTAGCAGTTCTTTAAAAGCCCTAGACGTCAAGGTTGAGAGCTTCAGATCTTTTTGCAGGTTGTTTCCAGGATACAGGAGAAGAGTAGGAGAAGGCCCTTTTGCCAAGCTCGGCACACTGCATGTAAGAAAGTCCTGAGAGCGCACGCTGTAGCTGCACTCACCAAGTGACATGTAGGAGGAGATACATGAAGGCGACAGAGCAAGAAATTATTTAAAGATGAAAATGTACCAGTGAGAGAGTCTGCTTGAACTTAATGATGACCAGTTAACCAGTGAATACAGGGTGGAGTGATGGGCACGGTAGTTACAGCCAGTTATGAATCTTAATGCACTGTGATAGACAGCATCCAACATATGCAAGGTGCTTGCAGGAGCGTTCTTGTAAATACTGTAATGTCACCATATGGAGGGAAGGAAAGTCACAGTTGCAAGGTGTAACATTCAGAGTTAGACATGATCTATTTCGGAAAAAGAAACTGTTTTACTTTCAGTTTCTTTACCATGTTTTTGACATGAGGCTTAAAAGAGAGATGCGAATCGTCCAGGATACCCAAGTATTTGTAGAAATCAACAAACTCAATAGGAACACCATTCAAAGATAAAATAGAAGGAATGACTGCTGAAACCGACTTCCTGCTTGAAGATGCCAAATGTGGGGTGTAAGAGCTGAAAAACCGTAGCAACTGTTTTAGCGTGACAATAAACAACTGTGTCATCAGCAAAGAAAGGTTAGGATGCATCAGGGATGATGTGACCTATTGCTTATGTAGACTGTGAAGAGGGTGGGTCCTAAGACTGAACCTTGTGGCACACCGTTGTTAACAGTTAGACAACTGGAAGAAGTACCATTATGTTGAACACATTGCCTCTGATCTGGGAGATAATTATAGTACTAACCAATGGTGTGAATTGAGAAACCAATTTCAGATAGCTTATGATAAAAGGTGTTATGGTCCACAGTGTCAAAAGCTTTAGACAGGCCTAAATAAAGCAAATATATCTGTATTCCTAATTTCTGTTGTTTGTAGGGTTTTTTGTAACAACTTCAAATAATCTAAGGAGTCTTGATGGTGATATGTTTCAATTATGCATCAATGATCTAAACCCTCTCCACAGCCCAGCCTAATACAACATGAGCCATGCAACAAGGTTGTACTGAACAAGTCCTTCATTCAAGCTGCACAATAAAAACAGTCAGTGCACGAGGAGGATGCCTAAATAAAAATAAAAATAAAAACTTGATCAGAAAGCTTCCCTGTTAGTGTCCTGTGTACACAAACTAAATGCATTTCTGTGTTTAAACAGGCCCACCTCAAAGTCAACATCTGGGAGGCAGCTCCATCCACAGAAGGGCCCGTGGATCCTCAGAACAGGCTCATTGTGTTCGTTTGAAACAAGAAATTTAGGCGACAATGGGTGCCACTGCTGTTTCACATAGCCCACAGGGTTCCCGGGGGGAGCCTGCACCTCCAGCTAAACGAGGCAAATACACATGAACAGCTGTTAGTTTGAAGATTACACAAAAATCCCGGATGCAGATCATAAACCGAAAAGGAATCAGGTGTGGAGATATCACTTTGAAAAGAATCAAGACTCACTTCTTGTAAACAGCAGGGGAAGAAGCAAGACATGCACTTGAGCGGCCTGGTGATGGTGATGACCTCTTGGCCATAGTTGTCGAGAATGTGGATGGTGAAGGGCCGCAGGGGCCCGCAGCACTGTCGACTCAAGCAGTCGTTCTCCTCGACGGCGTAGAACACATTCTGACCCATGGCGTTCCGAACTTCGTACTTGTTGTTGCTTTCAAACCCAATGAGGGCTGTGAGGAGGGAAAGAATCCGAATGAGCTGCTGTCGCTGTAAATCGAAGCTTGACCAGTAAATGTGTTCACTGTACCTTCAACAAGCTCAACTTTCTGTTTGACGAGGAGCTGATCCACCTAGAAAAAAAAACACAAGCATGCTTTTGAATCAAAGTTTGATATTTTAAATGCAACAACTAAGAAAAATGGGCAGAAGTAAAACGTATGTCAGTAAATGCACCGAGCTGAGTGGTCTTTAGTGTGTTGTGCAGAGTAAACATAGCAAAGGGGTTAAATTGTTTTCAAATTGTCCAGTATATAGAGATTTTTTTATTTTATTGGTGTGTTTTTTTTTTTAATTTCCAACTCTTTTAATATGACTAAAAACATAATTGAAAAAAAAAAAAGTGTGCTACAATAACCTTGTCTTGCAGGGATGATTCAAATATTAGAAAGAGGCCTGCGGAAAATATATGAATAAATAATGTTTACCTGTGTTTTATAACCCTTATCGAATGACCTCAGCTTGAATAAATAATGATTTGATCAAAGATACAGGTTTAAACTTTGGCTCCAGTGTTTCTGTGTGGAGTTCACGCTCTCTCATGTGTGAGTTTCCTCCAGGCACTCATGTTTCCTCCCACAGACCAGAAACATGCAAGTTGGAGTAATTGGTAAATCTAAACTTGTCCTTGGGTGTGAGCAGCAGCGTGAATGCTTGTCTGTCTCGCTTGTCTCTTTGTGGCCCTGTGGTGAACTTGATGACCCTGGAAATTTACTCCAGAGGCGCAACACCTACCAGAACACTACGAAATAATTAATAAATAATAAACGAATCATGCAACTCATCATTTTTAAAGTATGTTGTTCGGCAAGTAAAGAACTAAAACAAACTGTTGACATTTGTCAGTATTTTTACATTTTAGGACAAAGAAATAAACTAAATTATTGTGAAAAAGGAAAAACATTTTGCTTATGCTCCATTTTATTATGTAAGCTAGAATCTTTATTCTATTTGTGAACTTGCTTTGAAATAATGAAGCATATTTTTCATCTTAGTGAGTTATTAAACATTGAATGTAAACGTCTGTTGGGTATTTTCTTGAATACCATCTAACACTTGATTATTTTGCTTGTATAAAAAAAAAGATAAGTCTTTGGATGGCAGCATGGTGGCTCAGTTGGTAGAGTTGTTGCCTCTCAGCTAGAAGGTTCTCGGTTCAAATCCCGGCCTGGGGCCTTTCTGGGTGGAGTTTGCATGTTCTCTCTGCGCAAGAGTGAGTTTACTCCGGTTTCTTCCCACAGACCAAAAACATGCATGTTAGTTTGATTGGTAACTTTAAATCAGGGCTGTTCAACTGGCAGCCCAGGGGCCGAATTAGGACCACAGATGAACTTAGTTCAGCCCAACAATTGGTTCATTTTTAAATAAAACTAGATTTTAAAACATAAAACAAACTCACTTAATGACAATAACTGTTGTATGTTCGGCCCCTGAGCGTTTGGCTTTCAGTAACTGTGGCCCCCTGAGTAATTTAGCCCTGCTCTAAATTGTCAGGCGTAAGTGAGAAAGTGAAAGGTTGTCTGTCTCGTTTGGTGTCCCTGTGATGGACTTGCGACCTGTCCAGGGTGTACCCCACCTCTCGCACAATGATGGCTGGATTTGGGCACCAGTGACCCCCCTGCGACCCAAAAAGGAAGAAAAGGGTAAAGATAATGGATGGATCCATCCATCCAGTGGTGTAGGTACGCAGATATACGTAGTATACCCACTAGAAAAGCTTGGAAATTTCTGTATAACCATTTAAAAGTGCCCAATGAAACGAGCCCATGTCATGTTATATTATACATGACATGGGCTCGTATCATTGTCAACACAGTTAGAACATTATATAGACATTTTGTGATGGTTCAACCTGTTTTTGTATAATCAATACTTAAGTAATACTTGAACATGCTTTGCTTTGATAATGTTTGATACATTATGTTTTTAATAGAAAGCCAACTGTTGTACAAAGTTTTTTGTACATATGCAAATAAAAGCATTTGAGAAATTTGGAAATGTTCAATACGCGTACAAATCAAAATAAATTGACAATTGTCGTGTACTAACCGGTGCACTTTGATCTCTAAGCACAGTACAAAAATGTGGATTACACAACTGCATCCATCCATTATCTTTACCTGCTGTGCGAGAGGCGGGGGACACCCTGGACAGGTCTCCAGTCCATCACAGGGACATAACGGCACAAACAGCCATTCACTCTCTCACTCAGACACACCTAGTGACAATTTAGAGTCGGATGGACGTCTTTAGATCTAAACACCACTTTTATCAAAATGAGTTGCTATATTTAAATCAGAATGTTTGATTACAATAATTCGTAACATAATGTTAAACGAAACTAACTAAACTAAAATGTTAAACTGACTGTTTCTTTCCCTTCAGTCACTTCCTGTTAATGTCTAAAATATTTAATTGTCCACTGGATTTCAGGGAAATAAATAAATAAACTGTGTGGCAGGAAGCAAGCCAACAAATTACAGCTTATTCTGTTACATTCACTTCTTGTAGAAAACTGAACAGGAGAACTGCTACTTTATTATATTCATACAGTATATTCACATTCATTTTCATGATATGTATGGTCAAAGCTACACAGACCCGCCATGGGGAGACCAAAGAACCGCATGTGGCTCCTGAGCCGCAGGTTGCAGACACTCAACTCACCTGTGTCAGGTACTCTAATCCCGGCGGGCAGCCTGGTATTCCCGGGTTGGGTCCAGCAAACATGTTCATGTCCTCAGACCTGTTGATGAGTGGGAACGTTGGAAACAGAAAACTGGCGCCATCTTGTGCTTATTTAGGTCACAGACGCGGATCATCACCGCAGAACGGACAGATCCGATTCTTACTGCGACTCTAATGACAAAAGCATTTTGAGAAGCCCGTAATAAAACCATGATATGTGTATTTAACAAACTGTATGGATGGGAGGAGGGCAACTGCTGCAAGTCCACGCGCTGGGGCGTCACAGATTATCTTAATTATATTTTGGAGGACCAACCAGCAGAAACCCTCTCACTCCAAACACCAACTCACTCTGTACCACCCCACTCATGTATTCTGTTTTTATCTCACTGACACATCACACGAACCATGTTTACTCCCCACGAGCAGCTGTGGTGAAGCGCGCAGCGATCTGCCCACTTGGTTTTATTTAAAGGGCCATCCATGTTTCCTCACACCCTCCTCCATCATTTACTGGTAAAACCCCACAAAATTAGAAATTAAGAACAGGTTTCGAAATACTCACGGATTTAAACCTGCTTCTTCGAATATTAATAGGCCACTCGGGCTGGAATCAGATCCATGGAATAAACCTCTGATCTCATTGGTCGACGTCACTGTACTTCCTGTATCCACGCGCCAATCACAACGAGGGCGAATAGAACTGAGCACAGCAGAATGACCAGAGCTGCGTAAAATTGATGTTCAATCTTGTGGTTCAGCGCCACAACAATCACTTTATTTTGTTGTAATAATGTTGCATTGAAATATAAAAATAAAAATCCCTGTAAAATAACAATGGAAGCATTTAAAGTTATTCTAAACTGTACACCAGTCCCTGATGTTGAAAAGGGTATGTTCAAGTTCAAGTTCCTTTATAGTCGTTTGCATCATGAGATGGAACAAAATTGTGTACTCAAGATCCCAGTTACACCCAAAATAGCAAAAATATCAAGTATGAAAAGAAACAGTATACAATATAAGGATATACAATACACTAAGACGTTTTTTTTTTTTCATTTGACCTTTATTTATCCAGGTTAGTCTCATTGAGCCACAAGAACTCATTTTCAAGAGAGACCTGTTAGGGAGCAGATGGTGGGGGTTAAGGGCCTTGCTCAGGCCGCCCAGAGTGGTGCGAATGATGTTGTCGGTACCGGGGTTTGAACCAGCGATCTTCTGATCACAAGCCCACCGTCTAACCACTGCGCCACCACTCCCCTGTATTCCAGACATGCTACTCAGTATTAATCTGATGACTTTCTGATCTTGTCAGCTTCATGTTTTTCAGTTTCATAATCATAGCTGCTTTTCCAGCCTTTTTCACATGACGTGGTTTTTTTTAGCAAAACCAGAGCTTTTCTGCTGCGGTTCAGGTGTTCATGTACTTAACAAGAATTCATTGTTCTCTCGGAAACCAAAGTTTTCTTAATCCTAGTGGAGGTTTTTGGGTGAAGTGGGTGTGAAATTCTCTGCAGGTGTGAAATTGCACATTCTCTGCAATAAAAATCTTTTCTACACTAACAGTTACTATAAATGGCAGAGCGGAGTGTTTTTTAGTGTTACCCCTTTGTAGCATGTAGGAGCAAACCAACACCACCAGTTTGGATGTACTGTAACCATCATCATGCTGACACCTCACACATGATACAAGCAGCTGAGCTCTTCAGGGTTGCCAGATAAACATGAATACACTTTTTACCCCGTCCTTTTCTGTGCACATGTTCACCAAACACGTACCTCATCGTACAGCGCCCTCACTCAGCACATACATCAGTTTAGGTCAAAATACAATAATTTTAAAGCAACATTACAATAGTTCATTATTTCTTATCTGGCAGCCCTGCTTGGCATGGAAAATACAGCAAATTCTTGAAACCTGGCTCTTTTTTTTTTTCTTCAGCCCAATAAACGTTGAAAAAACCCTACTGTTTCCAGAAGTTGTTCTCATGTAAGCACGGCCTAACTTTAGCACAACTTGTAACTTAGTTCATGCACTTTTGAGAAAAAGAAACGTTGGTTTCATCGGTTGGTTAATTTACAAGTTCTTCAATTTTCCTGAGTCATGGAGAAATGCCAGAAACACTGACTGGTGAAGGCACATTATGCACGATAATTGTAACCAGTGTGTAAATTACTCAAGTGAGACTTACCACCTCATAAGGCTACATTTTTCTTACAACACTGCGACACATGATTTGCACAGTGCTGCTCTTTTTTTTTCATGACACAATCTGTTGCATTCTTCTGAAAATCTGTTCCCACGTCAGATTTAGCCATCTGCGCATGCCTTGCAGTGCTTTCTAATGGTGAGCGCTGTTGCAAAATGTTCCAGAAAGAAAAAGCAGAGCGCTAATTCAGATAACTGCACCAACATGTTCACTGCTGTCCTATTAATAGAGGCCGTGCATTTAGGGAAAGAAAAACATGCAAACAGATTTGTGCACACAAGTACAGGCAGGTTCCTTTGAGGGGAAAAGTGATAATTTAGCCAAATTGAGCTTATTAGGCTAACCTTGGTCTTGTAACCTTGATGTATTTACAGTCTAAACCCTCATTGACATATTTTGTGTCATTAGGGACTTGCTTAAATGTTTTATATTTCTGAAATGAAACATGGATATTGATGTAATAAAGTGCCTGACGTTCATTGAAGGAATTCATATCACCTGCCACCTTTCATGCCCAAGCTTCAAACTAAGATCCTTTGGTCAAACTTTGTAAAATATCCAACAAAGGTCAGTTCCTCTGGACGTTTTTTTTTTTTGTTTGTTTGTTTGTTTGTTTTGTTTAAGGGCAGCACGGTGGCGCAGCTGCTGCCTGTCAG
>JARVGV010000646.1:17793066-17806442 GCA_031762435.1 Hypsolebias longignatus
CAGAGACAGGCTGGGGGGGAAATGTGGACAGGTCAGGCCAACACTGGACTCCAGTGGCTCGATGTGAGCACTATGTGTGCTCAGTTTCATGGGAGGAGACAGGATGAAAGCAGTGGAGGGAGTCCGGGGAAATAATTGGAACAAAGGAAAGTAAACAGTCACAATCAAAACTGCACAGTCTTCCATGCATTTTTAGCGCTTCAAAAATAGGAAAACATGCTTTCATCTCGCAATTAGTTAAGTAAATAAAATAAGTTTACAATAAGCTGAAAAATCAGCTTCAAAACAGAACTTGATCTATAATTTAATCAGAGCTAGCATTAAAGCTCTGCTATCATTTTTTGCAGGACGAACAACACTGATTCTAATTAAACCAGAACCAATCAATGCACTTCAATACATAAAATTTGATTAAAAAAATGCAAACTTACCTCCATCATTTTCACTGGAAATCTTAACCATCTTAACCATTTCTGCAATAACAATTTAAGTTAAGATAAAAGTTGTCATTCATTATCTTGGTTCTCACATATAATATTTAAAATGCATACAGTTAATTAATACTGTATTCTACTCTGATTTAAATTGTGCACTAACATGATCAGTGTAAAATGAATAAATGTCATAAAGATGTCTCAACTTAGAGAACCTTTCACACTTGCGCAGAAAAAGTAAAACTAAGGGCCATTCATATTTAATTAAGGCTATTTTTCAATACAGTTTGAGCTGTAAAGGAAGTTATGAACAAGGCAATAAAACACAAACTGTTTTCTAAGCACTCCACATGTTTAAAATACAAACAATAATTCAAATCATGTTTTGCAAAATAGCATTAAAGGATAATGTCAGTGTAACAGTTTTCTAAAGCGTTACACATTTTAAACATTTAGTAGTATCATAAAATCCCTGTTACAAAATGTATGCAATTAATAAATCATTCAATAAATTGTTAAACAAGGAAGCAAATGCAAAACCACATAAATTTAGAAAATAGCAATAAGAGTAACACTGGGTTTGACACATTTTTCTACATTCTACGTTGTAATAGACTTACAGTAGTTGACCAGAAACAAAACCAGCTTAATAACTTTCATCTTTGGCGGAAAATACACTTTTCTTGTTCCCTGCTTTTACATTAGTGTCCATGTTGTCTCTGTTCCACTCAGACACGAGGACTGGGACGGTCCAGTCCCGAGTGCAATGTCCCAGGCGTCGCCCGGCTCTTTTATGTAAACAGAACCTCCTTGCTGTGAAGGGGTCCCATAGTTAAGATTTCCACTTAGAGAGCTCGCTGAACTCTGCTGCAGTGCGGGGAGATTCATGTTATCGCTCTGCTGTTCTAAAGAGACTTCATGTAGCTCTAAATGTAGCTTCAGTACCCAGCTGGCTGAGGAGAAGGGCAATAAAACTATACGTTGAGTCATGACGTTGTCGGTTTCCATAACATTCATTTTAAAAACCTTTTATTACATCAGATGCTCATATAAATTTATGTAAAGAAAAATATAATTGTATATAACCAAAAATAAAGTGTTTAAAGTTCAGCTTATATTTGATTTTCTTTTATTGTTGAACATCATTTTGTTAGTTTTGTTTCGCTTTTTTTGTTTAATTAATTCAATTCACTTCAGTTTATTTATATATAAATATATATATTTTTAATTTTAAAAATGTATTTATTCATCCCTATTTAGGATTATCACTGTGGGGAAGAAAAAAAAAAATCACTGTAATGCCACTTGATTGGTGATATGTGCTGCTGATTATCCATGCTGCTGATTTAATTCATGCTGACGTCTTCATTGTACTCATCGCTCACACAGACTCATGTTCGTGCTGCTGTTGTTTGGCGTATTGTTTTTGTACCATTAAGTGCTCAGCATATTCTGAGTTCATATCTTAGATCTTAATACTATTTTTCTCTACAGTTTATACATGTATTGGATACGACTGGGACCGTGTACACAATTTTGTTCCATCACATGTACCACATGTGCTGCGAACGACAATAAAGAACTTTGACCTGTACAGCGCCAATTCACAGAAGTCGTCTCAGGGCACTGGACAGAAACATTCACATACATAAAAACCATTTAATAACGATTTTTACTGGAATAATTACTGGAACCTTTTTTTTTAATTCCCCCTTCAACGTATAAACCTATATTTTGTGTCTGTTAGAAAGTGTCACTTTAAAAAATATATAGAGATTTAAAAATGTACCTTTATCCCCCCATAGCAGTAAATGTGACACCATGTGTCTTATTTTCATTTGTTATTTTTTGCCAGGTCAGAACTTATCTTGATGATGTAGCATTTTCTAAGAATTTTCCAAGTCACTATATCCGCAAAGACCAGAGGGCATAAAGGAACCTTTTAGTTCCCTCCTGCTAATTGTTTGATTTCCTGTTGCCGCCGGAGAGTTCGGCACACTGTGGAGAATCAAATGGGCCAGGTTGGCACAGAAAACAGGAGCTCACACACTCTTCACTTTATTTGTCTCAAACACTGTGATGGCTTCAGGCAAGCCTTTCCCTCATGAGCTTTGTGGAAATACAAAAAAAAAAGTGACATCCAGCGTTCTCTGTCTCCAGTTCATTGAAGATTTTTTTTTTATTTTTTTTTTTTATCTTCTTTCCCCCTCTGCACCACCTCAAGCTGTTGCTGACAATTTGCCAGGGTCCGTCTTTTGTTTCCCAGCTCTACCTGCACTGAATAGAATACAACACTCATGTTTGCATTACCAAAAAAAAAAATAAAATAAAATAAAAAAAGCTGAATCATATTTAATTAGAATATTTTCCTTTTATTTATTGTTTTCCCTCAGCTGTGTTGGGGCCTATCTGGAACCTGCCATGGGTTCGTTTGCGCAGAGATCCCCTCACATTCTGATCCCAGCTCTCAGGTCAGCGGGCGGTGGGCTTTAAAACTTCTTGTTTGTAAGCTGCTGTGGCAGAGATGACACATTTACGATGAGCAACGCAGGCCAGAGAGCCTGCATGCATCCAGACAGGGACGGCTCCCCGCTCGTGGCATGGATTGTGGGCGTCCATCTGAGGGGCCACAACGCCACATAGCGTGCTGCACTCACCTACCACTGTTTGATCACAGAGGGCTATTCTCATGTAGATTTATGTTAATCGGGACACAAAAAGATGTTTTTAATCGGATTGCTATTTTTTTTTTCTTCTTCTTTTTTTTTTTTTTTGCCTTCAGTACTTGGGAACAAAAATATGGAACAAAAGGTGCCGTTGCGAGGTGGCAGTCAGCCAACAATTCCTCTCGCAGCTTTTTGACATTAGCGCAGCTTCGCTGACGGACAGGTTCTCCACAGGTTCCTGTGTGATGGCTGGACTTGTCTGCAGCCTCACCCCTGAACCTGAGCGGCGTCCTTTGAAATTAACCTTAAGGAGGAGGCCTTCTGCGGCGTTCGCTTTTGAAATGAAGCAGCTAAACCCATCAAAGGAAAAGTGAGGGACCAACTTCTTGTGCGTTAACTGACTTGATGTTTACCTTTGTCTTTGAAACAAGTCGCACTGCTTTGATTGCCTGATTACAATAATAAAAAAAAGCAATTTAAACTTCATAAAATTGCTTTACATCGTCGTGTGTGATTGTAATGAGGACCACAGCAGCTGTCGAGTGACTGACTTGTGCCACATTGCCTTGGGTTTTCCGTGACGGATGCCCCTGCCAGTGCCAGTGCATTTCTGCCTGCCAGCAGGCCTTTAATCCCTCCTAATGGGGGTTGTCATCTCACCGCTAATTTAAATGCTCCAACCACGAAGCTCCCCCACCTGGCTGAGCTAATCCCAATACGAAGGGCCCCCTTCCCCACAGCTAGCCGCCTCGTTTTGGGGGCCCGGGGGCCCGGGGGCCTGACCACCCTCCTACACAACAACAGCATCTTTCAATCATCTCTCCCTGATTGTATTAATCTTATCTGTGTTTAATTACATTTTTTTAAGATTATTGCTGTATGCCATCTTTGCACACTGTGGGAACCTCAGAGGGCTGCTCATTTCAAATGCATTTTCATTTGGGCACAAATCCCCATCAAAGACTGCCAGAAATTATAGAAAACTATTTCTTCATGCGGGGGGAAGGGGGGGGGGTCTGTAAACTTGATTGTATAGTCTATAGTTACGTTGGTTAGAGTACTGCATTAGAGCAACTGCTTTTTTTAAGCACATGGTCAATTAAATATTCGATTAGATTCAGAATTCTTAATGAAGTGAGGAAAATGTGTAAACATTAAAATGCATATCAATAAAACAGGTCTGCAAAATTCAATTGTTAACATATCACACGTTTTAAGGAACATAGGAAACAATTAGTATAATTTCAACCTAATGGTTTTACATGGCGATGTAAATAAGCACAGTACTGTATATGGGAAAAATGCTTGGTAAAAAAATATATAGTGTTTATGAAACAGGCTTATAATGGAGATGGATTAGACATTTAAAATTTATTTGTTCAAGCAAAAAGGAAATACTTCATGATGACTCTCAATAATGAACTTTACTGTTTTAACTTAAATTAAGATGACACATCAGATATTTCATAAAAAAGACTATGAACATGTGATATTGTATCATATTTTAATGACATCAGTTTATAAATAGATAGTTATAATCAAATCAAAGTGAATTGCTGTCATCCTATGACAACTTAAAGCCCCAATGTTTGAACGTTTTTATCACAAGTTTGCGTTACATTTTATATTCATTCTGTGGTTATTTGCAAGTGCAGCAGCTGCAGTAAGCTAAATAGCACATAGCTATTTATATCGTATGAAGTAAAGTTTATAAAATACCCAAAGCCCTAAACATTTTTTTTGTCTCTCATGCTAAAAGTAATTGTTAGCTCATGTTCAGTCAGAATTCAACACTTCCTCCAAACCCAGGCTTTTTCACGTGCACTCTACACCATAAAATATGTTAATTGTTCAAAACATTTGAAGTGTTGCTTTCCAACAAAAAGACACATTTTTATTAGCCTTTTCACTAGTTGTCGTGCTCCAACAGTATATGAGGCAAAGACATGCTATTTCCCAAACATAAAACATTTACCCATTGTCTCAGAACTTCTTGTCGTTGCTTTTATGAGTTATTTAAAACAGAAACACGAACAGAGGAAGTTTGTTTGACGCTCATCACTTCTGTTAAGTAGAGAATACAGAGCTGACGGCAGTAGGAGGAAGTTCCAGCAAGTGCGGCTAATTAACCAGATGGTAATTTTCCAGCTTCAGAATAACACATATTTGGACTTTATCGTGATATACTGAGAAGATGCATAAAGTTTGAGTTAATGTTAATAAGAAAGAAATAGATTTGTGGCAGCGTTTTCATAATTTTGCAAAGTTCTCTAAAAAAAATATGTGATAGTTAAGACTAGGTGTTAAACACTATAAACTGATCGTTTCATGCCTTTTTTAACTTCCACACCTGTTTTCCTGGCATTAGCCCCCCCTGCCCCTCAAACAAGATCAATTGATGACTTCACAGAGGAATGTGGCAAATTCCATGTCCTTGAATTCTTTGACTCGTTCACATGAATATCAAAGTCACGGCAAACGAAAGAGTTGCTCCAAAAAAAAAAAAAAAAAAAACCCCCCAACCCACTTACCACCCCCAAATTGCACCCCCGCAAATGCGAAGGTGTTGCACAAACTGTGCGGCGGAATATTTACATACAGTGGCTGTGAAATCTATCTGCAGCCCTGAACATGCATTGGTAATGGCTTTATGCTGTGACTGTAAAGCTTGTAGTAATCAGCAGGACACTGTGTTCCACTTTAATCCAGAACAGGGGGCGAGGGCACACACAGAGCTGGTTGATGTTTTTTTTTTCTTCTTCTTCTTCTTTCTTCTGTGCATGTTTTGAGGAGTAATCGAA
Source organism: Hypsolebias longignatus (assembly GCA_031762435.1). Lineage (NCBI taxonomy): Eukaryota > Metazoa > Chordata > Actinopteri > Cyprinodontiformes > Rivulidae > Hypsolebias > Hypsolebias longignatus. The sequence continues at coordinate 17,798,968 of JARVGV010000646.1, forward strand.
AGTAACCTTGTAATGTTATCCTTGTGCGGGAGTTAAATGTTTGTAAGTACAGCATGGCAAAAACTAGTCGCTTCAACCCAGGTGCTGAAATTACTGCATGATGGGAGGCGGCGATAAAAAAAAAAAAAAAAAAAAAAGATTTGATGTTCAAAGACTGCACCTGAAACACAGCGAGTTCATCTACAGGTACATTACTGGGAATGCTTCAAGTGATGGCGTGAAATAAACACGTTTGGAAGTTTCACTTTTTTGAATAATTTCCAGAGTGTAAAATCAGATACACATTTTTTTGAGCGAAGGGGGGTGGTGTGTCAAGAGTGAACAAGAGATCGGACTTGGCAGGACTTGAAAAGAACTTCAAACACCCACGTTTAATTAGACACAAAACTTTATAATTTACACAAGCAACTGCTTTTTGATCCACGATATGACAAGACAAGTACTCTTCAACTTATGATTTGCATTTCAATTTCTAAATTCCACCATGGCAGTACTTTGGTAAAGAAAATGACATCATTTGCCCTGTGATATCCTCAACACTTGGCCCTCTGAGTGTCATTGTGGCCATTCACAGATCTGATCACTCGTAAAGCTCCATTACCAACCATTCAGCCCCAACAGTGGAAGAGGAGCCCTGTAATGACTCACTTCAACAAAGCATCAATGATAAAAGGATTAACTAATTAAATTAACGGAGCAAAGTACTTTATAACTGTTAATTATGTAGCTCCCTTGGTTGCTCTGGGCCACTAGCACCCTTTGTTTGAAAGCCCCTTGTCTGTCCTAATTGACCTCTGGGGAGCTTTTGGTGTGTGAATATGTGTGCGTGGGTGTGCATGTGTGTTTGGACTGGGATGGCGGTGGTGGCGGGTAGGGTGCCTTGCACAATCAAATGACAAGTATAAACAAACTGACAATTTACTTTGGTGCAGAGTGATGCGTTGGAGAGCATGGTGACACGTAAGTGACACTGAATAGATCCTCATCCTGCTCTAAAAGAGAAAGTGCTTTTATCTTTTTCCACTTTAAAGAGAAAGTTTTGAATTGTTGAGGTGGTCGGGGGGGAGTTCCCATCACAGTATCATGAACGATATTTGTGGGAGAATCTACATGTGCGCATCATTTGTCACGCAAAGTTGGCTAGCTTGCTGCACAATGCCAGTACGCAAGATAGGCGTTCAAGGAAAAAAGCATAGGGTTGGTTTTGTTTCCACGCCCCGTCTTTAGGACTTTTCATGCCATCACAAGAAGGCAGCATTGGAGGCTCTTTTATTCTCCATGGTGTCTTCGTTAATGCGTGGCCAATCACATTATTAGTCAATGGGCTAATATACGTGACCTGATCTGCCATTTATTGCCGCCTGAGCCAGCGTTCTTTCGCCACTTGTTCTTTTTAACCCCTTTTCTTCTTCTTCTTCCAGTGGGCTTGGCTACCAAACTCCTAATGACGTCCTTGACAAGTGATCCATCAGTTGGCAATTACAACATCTGTCATTGTGACAAAGATGGCTCCTCCACTCTTTTTTTTTTTAGAGTATCTCTTCCTTCCCAGTGATTGTGTCTTGGTTTTGTCGGGGAGGGGGTACAGGGGGATCTAGAGTTTGTAAGGTTGTGTCTGTGGGTTTTTTGTGGGGGAGTTGTGTAGTAAAAAGTGGCTGCCCCAGAACAGAGACGGACATGTTGACAGCAAACACAAACATAGCAAAACAAATGGTTCACGCCTACCTCTTTAGATTTCCATTGAAATGCACTCCACAACTCTGTGAAAGTGCTTTATCTTCTATAGAGGGAAGAACCTACCAGCTGCCATCGTCTCTTCTCTCTACAAAGAGGACCTTTCAATCGAGAACAATAAGAGGGGCTTCTCTTTTCACTTGGCACAGAGTCTCTGCTTCACCATGTTTAATTTCAGTAGCCATAGATCAATGGCGAACAACACTCCAAGAAGTGATAGGACTATCTGAAGACTTTTGTTAACATTAACAAACACGCTTTCAAACGGTGACCGAGCAATAACCTGGAGTTGTCAGCGCGGCGGTCAATAGTCACCCATCTTTGTCGGCACAGTTGCAAAAAAAAATTTCAGAGAACTGCTCAAACTGCCGAAGTGCACTTTGAGAGGAATAAATACAGTTTCAGGTGGATACATTTGCAGAAGATGCCTTTCATGTTGTCTTTTCTGTGTCTCAGTGGGAGGAAGGTGTGGGACTTTGCCTTGCTTTTTTTCCACCCATTTAAGTGGAGCCACCGGATAGATGGCATGACATCACGGGCCAAGCCGGCAGCACAATGCAAAGGTCATGCGGCCCATTGATCTAGGGGGCCCCTGATAGATCCCCCCCTGTATTATGGGTCTGCGCACGCGGAGCCTTACACACACTGAGCCATAGAAACGGACCACAAATGGAGCCTTGTTGTCTCTCCATTGAGGGACTGCAATCAGCAGATTTACACTTTGATGTGGAGCTGAGGAATAAAGTCTTTTTGAACGCTGACCTTTACTGACTGATGGATTAAAATCCATAGCCTTTTCCCTCACCCTGCAAACTACATATCCATGTTACAGTCTAGTCCAGTTAGCCTGAGCCTTTCTGAAGCAAGTCCTTTTTTATTTTATTTTGTGTGCCTGGCTGCTGGCATGTGCATTTTGTATTTTATTCATTTTTTTTCCCCTCTTGACAAAAATAGAGGCAGTACCAATAAGAGACACCTTTTTTTTTTTTTTTTTTTTTTTTTTAAATTTATTTTTTTTTTTTCCCATTTGGAAACCGAGGCTCGTTCTAACATAGTCACAATTTTTGTGAGACATGAAAAATTCAGGGACAAGTGTATTTACATTTCTTCATCTAAGACGTTAAGATTGTGGGGATATGTATTTTAAGCTAGCCCATGATTTTTGTTTGTTTTCAGTAAAGTTGACTGTAAAATGAGTGGGACTCTTCTTTATGGTTTTACAGTGTTTCCCCCTTTATGTTACTGTATATCTTGATCAGTTTGTTTCTCTATGAGGCTACAATATTATCATTGTGTTTTTGTTGGGGCTGAGATGGGGTAGAGGCAGGGCAGCTTTCTCGGGACCCAAAAGTCAATCCCGAGCCATTCCCACATGTCATGGTATCTCTGAGCAAGTTACCCAATCCCCAATTGCTCCCTGGGCACTCACATAGCTGCCCACTGCTCCACATGCATGTATCCCAGGTAGGGGTGCGAATCTCTGAGTCTGGCAAATCGAGTTGATTCCGATTTATTTGTGTCACGATTCGATACAAAATCTTTTTCTATTCAGAAACAATGTTTCTCTTGAAATGGTCAAACATTTTGTTTCAGTTATGTAACTGACAAGCTGCAAAGCTTAAACAACAATGCAAACAAATATAACATTTCTTTAAAACAATAATTTTAGGTTCTTTACTGTATCAAATATGTTGGCATCATTTTATAATTATACCAAAAAAATAGGAACAACTATAGGCGTTCAGAACATCATGTACAGTAACTTAAACTACCAGTATTAGGTAAGCTTAGTTGCTTGGATTTTTCTAAAAAAAAATTAAAAAAATGAAAAAAAAAAAAAATCTAGGAACAAATAATTAATCCATCAATTACGTTTACCCATCCATCCATCCACTCATTATTATTTACCCGGGTCTTCCATTTTGGTTCACAGGGGGTCACCGATGTCACTGTGCGAGGGACGGGGTATACCCTGGACAGGTCACAAGTCCATCACAAACAAATGATTCAAAATATATAAATACAAAAGTAAACAGATTTCAGCTTACCATACATTAACCTTTAACTCAACATAAACTACAGACTTCAGAGGTATTTTAACCATTTTACTCTAACATTTGCTATATTTTCAAAACTTTACCTAATATGAAATATACAGACGTCAGAGTCTTAAACATACTGATCCATATTTGGTAAATCTTTAACAAAATTTCAAAGCCTGAGCAAACATGCACAAAAACACTTCTGAACTGTAATTTGTAAACCATAAGCTGTTTCATGTAGAACTGGTTCCAGGAGATGTGTCTCATCTGGCTTCTTCAACCCGTTAAAAAAAAACAAATTACGCATGTATACATTTTAATATAATATGAAAAAAAATAGTTATCTTAGAGCAGAAGCTGGTGTATTAATCAGAGTTTTTCCCACTTTATTTTTGTATCATGGTGGAGTTGTGGAGCTGTTTTAACTCTAAAAATCTACGTGAAGGAATAACGTACGTTGGGTCCAGCGTATTCAAAATAAACCTAAACCCCTCACCGTCCACTGAGCTGTCTGCTCGTACATCTTTTGTGAAATAGCAAGAGATGGAGAGGGAAATCTTTGCAGCCTTTGGGGAAGCCTGAAAGTTTGTTGCAGAGTTTGATGGTCGGTTGCTTTTGATTTCATCTTCTGCGCATTTTGTCGTATCCAAAATACCACTTTTTTTTTTTTTTTTTTACACTTCTTGCAAACAACCATGCTCTTGTTAAGCTCTGTCTTCCTCTGGAACATTGTAGGATCTGAAATGACTTTTAAAGACAAAGAAGCGGGTTGAATTGCGCTGTCCCCCTCCTCCATGCTAACAGGCTCCATTCAAAGGGAGCTAGCTAACTGGCTTGCTGTACGCTGGTCTACATGGTCCAGTTCTAGGGCGGCCGAGCCGACACGTAATGCAATATGCAGTACGCTCAAGAGTAGGAGGAGCAGGAAAAAAATACAACTTAACGCATTTTTAAATTAATTTATGGGCCTTTAGAATCAATTCAGAATCGCCAGGACTGAGATTGTTTAGTAAATCTTTTTTTTTTTCTGCACCCCTAATCTCAAGTCATGGGTTAAATACAGAGAACCAATGTTGCCATTGTGTGGGAACATACAATGATGACAACACATAGCCCTTTATTTTTATTTATTCTCAAGAGTCAAAAAGGCAAATTACAGAAGTAGTTTGGTTTGACTTTCCTTTCAGATCCTAAATAGAATGTGGCACACTGCAATGTTTAAATTTAAAATGCACAGTACTGAGGCATTACACCTTTTATGTCTCACTTGCACTGAACCAAATGCATCCTGACCGATTCTGTTTTATTCTCTGTGATGTCCTGCTTCCACTCCTGATGCCCTCTTTGACATTTCACTGTCTGCTGTTCTCCCAGAGGTTCTAGCTCGAAACCAAATTAGTAGAAACAAAATCATTTCCGTCTCTGCCCACAACTGAATTTGATAGCCCAATTCGGTTTTGTCGGACACAAGTCAACGGCCTGCTGAAATCCTCTAAAGAACAGTTTACGACAAACTAATGTCACGGTAGACCAGCTGTCTGTGTGCCATGGTGCACTCTCAAAATCCAGCAGCCATATTCACTTAATTCAGCTAGTGCTTTAGGAAGGCCCACTGGAGAATTGTGAGGCACCCTGCAGCGAGTCAACCATCAGCATTACAGAGCATTACCACTGAACAACAAAAATCCACTCAGGTCTATTTCCCACAAGAAAAAAAAAAAAAAACCTGCTATACAAGTCTTTCCCAGGGCTCTGCTAAGTGCAATGAGAATTCAAAGTATTTGAGTTTCCTGCCGGCGACGCAGGCCCACAACACCAATTGGATCGCTGATACACGACTTGTGTTCAAGCAATTATTGTTCCATTAGTATTTGTTAGAGCCCTTCATTTGTTAGCTAAACAATCATGGTTTACACATTCTAACTGTGAGTTTAAAAGGTTTAGGGCTGAACAGATCATGAATTCGTCCTATGTTTTCAGGTCTCCGAACAAAACAATTACATCACAGCACAACAAGGCCCAGAGTGTACAACGATGACAAGAGAATTGTGCCTTCAGGCAGAAAACACTTTATACAGTGGAGATGGGGAATGAGGAAGAGGAGGGGGGGGGGGAGGATGAGAGTGTTGGCTGGTTGATGAGCATAAGGTACACGGTCCACTCAGACAAGAGGGGGAAATCAAGGATGTTGGCTGAGAAAAAGCTGAGAAAAAAAAAAGTGTTTTATAAAATTTTAATGGGAGTATATTTACTGACAAGCAGGCACAACCATCTGTGGGGGTTAGTGCAAGGAAAAAGCAACAACTTGTGTTTGACTGACAACCATGAGCATGCGCTACAAGCTCAGACACAGAAACTCACTCATGCTAGCACTTGTATAACAACTGGACAGGAGCGCACATGGCGCATTCCGAGGAAATGTAAATATCCATGCAGGACAAACACCTTGGTAATTTAAGCCAGAATCACTGGCTCATCGCTCAACAAAGTGGACAGAATGATGTAAGCATAAAACAAATTTCGTGCATGGAACGACATGCTCTCCTTCCCGTGTCTTCCTCGTCTCCTCCCTTGGCCTCCTTCCCAAAATCCTACTCCATCCCAGAAATTCCCAACTTTGCTTACCATTTTTTTAAACAGCATATTTCTTTGCCACAGGAGGTGGTTATGACAAATTAGAAGTCCACAAATGCTCTGATGGTGTAAAGGCTACAGCTGTCACCGGGGAGATGGTGATCAGGTTTCCAAGCTGCATGGTCTCTTGGCGCCACAAAGAGTTCCATATGGTCATCCAAATGCTGCACCTAAAATCTGCTCCCAATCTCCACCCTGGAGCCGAGCACTTTGACAACATAAGTCGCGAGGGTTTCTGCTCATGCGAAGCACAAAACAACAAAAGTCGTGTAATTTATGAAGAAATGAAACAATAAATAGTGTTCAAATGTTTGGCATTTGCTGAAAACATCCATTTTTTTTATTATTTATTTAATATGCATTAAAAGAAAGCAAGATTGTATAATTATTGGGAATAATCTTTTACAAATTAAAAGCAAAACTATTAGATAAATGTGAATATTGCGTTGGTGATGTTAACACCTTGACCCATAAAAACACCTTTTTGCTCATTTTAAAGCTTCAAAAGCGGGGAAACGTCAGCTTGTGATGTATTTTTTAACAAACTTGTCAAGCCTTTTCAGCAAAGTATCACTGTCAGTGTGTCTGTCATTGCTGGGCAGTGAAGAGCAGGAGGATTGCTGATCTATAATTAACCGGTGGCTTGGTGTTGATGTCATTGACACAGCGTGGTGGTAGAAGGTGGCAGCGCCAAGGCACCTGTTGTTGTCAAGTGTGGCATCTGATATCATTACCTACCCAGCCGGAGAGTCAACGTCCCCGCTGGGTCGCGAACTGTCCAAGCCAACAGCAACGCTTACCGCACACACGTACACACAAACACACACGTGTCATCATCCACTGTCACCCTGTTCTCCTTTACATAACCAGCTCTGAAGGCCCCATCACCTAGAGGGCAGAGATCCACTGAGAGTTTCAATTACTGGTAATGGTATTTTGATGGTGCACTGTTAACTTATGCAACCATCAGTATACAGCTATACAAACATTTAATAGAAAATATTTAAAGTAATAAAATGCACAATATGGGTTAAAAACTAGAAAAACAATTTATGACCAGTTTAG
>JARVGV010000646.1:17839610-17851355 GCA_031762435.1 Hypsolebias longignatus
GGGGGGGGTTCCAGAGGTACGCTCATACTGGCCCAAATAAGCAACATCAGCGGCAGAAAAACACAGATCCAGGAGCTGCTGTCGATCATACACCAATAGCGCATTTATGTCCATGATGAAAAACAAAGCACAAAAAAATCTGAACACCGTCAGCAGAGGTGGATTGCAAGCCATGTACATGGGTGCCATCTTACCAGAAGTAGTTAGTCAACAGCATAGGGTGGCCCTCAGTTGTACTTGGTGTTAGGCCATGTTTGGCAAAAGGTCATTAATCAAATGTATAGTTGTACTGTTTGATTTGTCGTCCATGTCATGAAAACTCAGGTGCAGGCAAAGGCAGTACTGTAACTTCTCACTATGGTTGTGAACTGGATTAAACAAAAGGTAAATTCAAAGCTAAAATTTGACAATTAGTTATATATTGTATTTTATAGTAATGAATATGGATTGTCACCTTTAAATGGAAAGAACATAGATGACAACCCTTGTTCTTCTTTAAATTGAAAGGAGACAATACTAGTTAAGAGTTATATTCCCAGCGGTATGCTTTTTCTCGCAGGCGTCAAGCACCGCTGTTTAATGTACACTCATGCCCCATCTACCTTCTCTTCCATTATTCCGCTCTCCAAACCTCCGTCTCATGCACACTTTCCCCAGGCCCCATGCTGTCCTTCTCTATTTATTGAATACATCTTTTACTCTGCAACATTTTTCCACCTGAGCTGCCAGTTGCAACTTTTATGGGGGTGGTGCACACAGGGCCATGTCGAGAAGAGGACTCTTGTATTTTCATTGCATGCATCATGCTCCAGCGAACAAGGGCCATCTAAGCTGAAACGAACTAACAGGAAAGATGACTTAGACTTTACCTCTTTTTTTGTTGTTGTTCTCTTGTTTATATTATTTAAGATGGAGTGATAGTGGCACTTGGTATTGTTCTCACTTCGCTTCATGAAAAAATAACAAGTCTATTGAAGGCCACCAGCTGGGAGGAGACAGAATAGGGATTTAAAAGGGTAAGTAAACAGCAACCTGATCAACAAAACAATCTATTATTCAATTCCATTTTTGGCAAGATACATTTTTACATGCCCTCAGTTTATCAAGCAAGCGAAGCAGATAAAAAGCTTTCAGTGTGGGGAAAAAAAATATTGAGGCATCTTTGATGGTGTCATGTCACCTTATACCACTATCAAAAGCACAAAAGTAGCTATTAAATATTCATGACACATGTTTGCGAACTGTTACAAGGACATTATGATATTTATTATCCTTTTTGCGTGCATGATTTGAGCGTCACAGTGCTGCATTTGATCATCAAGTGTGTCAAAATATTAGAATGCCTCGTGTCCCCTATTGGACGCAGGTCAAAGCAGGACGAGGGTTGATGTGAAACTTACTCCATTAGATTGAAGCCTGGCTTTGTATTCATGGCAAAGGCGAGGCTTTTGAACAGAATTACACCAGCTTTGTGTAAATAATCAAAAGCTGACCTGTGGGGTTAAACCCTGTAATTGAAGTGATACTTCAAAGAGGCAACTAGCACCTTCTCTAGGCGGCAAAACGCTGCATGGAGCATCAAGACAGACACGTGGGGGTGCCAGTTTAGGAGACACAGACTCAAACACAGGACAAGAGAAGGAGTTAATGGAGTGCTCAGACTGGATGAGTCTTTTCTGTCATACAAGTGCTTCCAATGTCTGTTAAATTTATTTATTTATTTGTCATCTTGATAAATTGATCATCAAGTTTAATGTTGAATATGTCCAGTTGCAATGATGTGATACGCTGTGGAACATTTTTCTCAATTAAAAATTTAGTAAATTAGACCAAAACACACAAACTAGCAATCCAACATGAATGTTTTGGATGTTAAGGCACAAAGTGATGGATCTTGGCGAGTGGAGGGAGCAATTTTATTCACCACTAGGTGCAATGACAGAGCCAGGGGGTGGCCAGTGGTGGCATTGGCCACCATAGATTAATATTTGACCACCCCACAGGCCACCTCAATATTGTGAGGAAAATGTACTTTTAAACAATATAAAAACTAGAAAGCACAGTTTCCTCAAATGATCTGGTTGACTAATATACATACATATGTATGGTTGTGGCCATTTTGGATTATGATGTGGCAACCCAATATTTGATAGTGACTTTGATTACACCTAGATTCAGTCACAGACTAAAGTGGAAGTCGGCACCTCACTTATTTTTCTAGTTACTATGCCCACAACAAGCATAGATGGATGAACTGCTGGTCAAAAAGTATTTCCAATTTCCCTTCATTGCTTCGTAACTGGGCACAATTAAATCAAATTTTAACTTAGAAATTTACAATTTCTCAAAACAGTTACAATCTGTACTTTTTTAAATTTTAAATAACTTATTTTGAACAGTGCATGTTTTTGAGCTAACTAAACTTTTTCAAAAAAAGATTAAGAAAGCATTGTGTCCAGTTTCAGACTAGTGTTAGAACATAAAGAATAGTAGTCTGTTTACTTTTATCTGTACCATCACTTACCCATTCATTGTTTAGCAAGTTATCCTGGCAATAAATAACATCATATTTATTTAAATAATTATGAAATTATTAATGCAATTTGACCTAATTGATTTGGTATGGTGTTTCAATTTAAAGCTGTTGCCTCTAAGTGAGAAGTTCACAAATTTGCCTTCTGGCCTTGCTATTTGGAGTTTGCATGTCCTCTCCGTGCAGCTAACCCTAAATTTTCCCAAGATGTGGGTGAGTTAACAGTTACCTTGTTTGCATTTAATGCTATTCACACTGCAGGTCATAATGCTCAATTTTATTAATTTTTTTGCTCAGGTCCACTTTTTATGTGTGTGTGTGTGTGTGATCGGTCATATTATAACTTATATGGGACTGCTATCAGACTCCAGTGTGGATCATCTCCAGCTCTGAAGCAACCCGCATGAGCAGAAAAAGACATCACACAGAGTATGCTGTTTCTAGAAGAGAAAATGGATGATACACATGTCAGCACAAATGTACCAATTCTGAAGTTGCTGTGCAACCAAATATCTTTAAATCACCTGCCATACTTGTTTTGTCCAGAGTTTACATTTGATCTTGCCTGGATGGCTTCTCTGGCACAGCATTGCCTTTTTGGAGCAGGAGCAACATACTGAAGGTAGAAACAAACTCAAATATTAATCCAGTTCAATTCAATTCAGTTTCAATTAAATTCCATTCCTCCAATCATATAATCGATATGGTCTAACACTAACTTTGACTTTAACCACTACTACAACAACTACTACTACCACTACTACTACAACTATGACAACTACTACTACAACCACTACTACTACTACTGCTATGACAACTACTACTACAACCACTACTACTACTACTACAACTACTACTGCTACTACTACTACAACTATGAAAACTTCTACAACTACTACTACAACTACAACTACTACAACTTATGCTACTACTACAACTACTAGCATTGCCTCTACCACTACTACAACAACTACTATTGCTACTACCACTACTGCAACAACTACTATTACTACAACTACAACAACTACTACAACTACTACTACTACAACTACTACAACTACTACTACTACAACTACTACTACTACTACTACAACTAGGACAACTATTACTACTACAACTACTACAACTACTACTACTACTACTACTACAACAATGACAACTACTACTACTGCTACTACTACTACTACTACAACCACTACTACTACTACTACTACTACTACTACTACTACTACTACTATGACAACTACGACTACTAGGCTACTACTACTACTACTACAACTATGACAACTACTACTAGGCTACTACTACTACTACTACAACAACTACTACTACTGCTGCTACTACCACTACTACTACTACTACTACAACTATGACAACTATTACTACTACAACTACTACAACTACTACTACTACTACTACTACTACAACAATGACAACTACTACTACTGCTACTACTACTACTACTACAACCACTACTGCTACTACCACTACTACTACTACTACTACTACTACTACTACTACTACTACTACTACTACTACTACTACTATGACAACTACTACTACTAGGCTACTACTACTACTACTACAAATATGACAACTACTACTACTAGGCTACTACTACTACTACTACTACTACTACTACAACTATGACAATTACTACTACTAGGCTTATACTTCTACTACTACTACTATGACAACAACTACTACTACTACTACAACTACTACTACTACAACTATGACAACTACTACTACTACTAGGCTTATACTACTACTACTACAACTATGACAACTACTAGGCTACTACTACTACTACAACTATGAAAACTACTACTACTACTACTACTACTACTACTACTACTGCTACTACCACTACTACTACTACAACTATGACAACTACTACTACTAGGCTACTACTACTACTACCACAACTATGACAACTACTAGGCTACTACTACTACTACTACAACTATGACAACTACTACTACTACTACTACTACTACTACTACCACTACTACAACCACTACTGCTACTACTACTACAACTATGAAAACTACTACTACTACTATTATAACTACAACTACTACAACTACTACTACAACTACAACTACTACAACTATTGCTACTACTACAACTACTAATATTGGCTCTACCACTAGCAACTACTATTGCTACTACAACTACTGCAACAACTACAACTACTACAACTACTACAACTACAACTACTACCACAACTACAACTAATACTGCCTCTACCACTACTACAGCAACTACTATTGCTACTACCACTACTACAACAACTACTATTACTACAACTACTAAAATTACAACTACTGCTAGGCAGCACGGTGGCACAAAACTGGTAGAGCTGCTGCCTCTCAGCGAGCAAGTTACCCTGGTTCAAGCCTTTCTGGGTGGAGTTTGCATGTTCTCTCCTTGCACATGAGTTTTCTCCAGGTGCTTCAGTTTCCTCCCACAGATCAAAAACATGCATGTTAGGCTGATTGGTAACTCTAAATTGTCCCTAGGTGTGAGTGAGAGAGTGAATAGTTGTATGTCTCTATGTGTCCCTGTGATGGACTGGAGACCTGTCCAGAGTGCCCCCACACCTCTTGCACAGTGGTGGCTGGACATGAGCACCATTGATCCACATGACCCAAAAAGGTAGAAGCGGGTAAAATATAATGGATGGCTGGATAATATTACTAACAATAATAATAAAGAGATAACTGTCTAAGCAACAATTGCCTAATAGGACACTTTTTTTCTTTTCTTCTGTTAATGATTTGACATCTCGGCAACAAAGATGTTAAAAATCCCACTACATTTAAATAATTAAAAACTGAGGAAATTAGAGAAAATAAATACCCATGAAGGAACCTGAAAGAATCTAGTGTGTAATATATTCTCAGTTCGTGTTTTGACAGCATAAAAAAAAAAAAAAAAATCCTTGTCTGACCCCCATCCATCCCCATGGCGACAAGAACCACATGCAGACTATTGCAGAGCCATTTGCACTAAACCAGTCTCGCTCTACCACAGCACTACGTCACTTTGCTGCCAGTGAGCTCAGAAAACATTTGCCCCAGTGCAATTCAATTAAAGGCCGTAAACAAGTGACAAAGGAAAGGACAGACAGGTAGCCACAGCTGAAAATTAATCACTAGAGTGATGGTGGGTGAGGAGCTGTGTCCGTCAAAGCCAGAGAGGAGGGATGGACACTGCTGAAATCACTCATTTATAGTAGTGATCTCTGTCAAAACCCATGCTACATAAGTGCACAAACCACTATATCCCCCACCAAACATTCCCCCAGCCCCTCAGCTTCATAACACACCTCCAGCAAAGAGTAGCAACCAGCAGAGAGAGGCAGATTGATCCCTGGTATCTATGTTGCTACAGGCCTCCTTCCCTCATTAATTCTGCTGATTCCACCAGATGGGAAACAAAATATTAATTTTTTTCAGCCCTAGGCATAGACTTTCTGTTTGAGGTGTTCACTAAATCACAAGGGTTTCATTGGGATGCTTCAATCTCGCTGCCTAGCAGTAAAATTACTGGGCCGGTGGGTGGGACAAAGGTTCAAATTGTCATAAATGTAATTAATTATGGGGCAGAAATGATTAATCTATCAGAAACGGAGGAGCTGACTTGACTAGCCAAGATGCCCAGCCATGCCTTCAACGTGGCAGTGCGGGCTCGTTTGAATTATGCAAATTAATTGACTCTTTCAATGTGGCATAAAATGCTAGTGCAACTACACTGCATGGTACATTAGCCTGTTCATCCAATAAAACTGCATTCTTTACAAGTGAATCCTTGACTCTGAGGGCTCTAGGATACAATTCATTTTTGGCACAGATGTGAGAGTCTGACAGCATTCGGCAAAAGGTTTCAGGCGAAAAGTGAGAGAAAGATGGAAAGGGAAGTGACATAGGTGCAAAGTAACGCAAACAGTTTTGAAGTTTGTCCGCCGACCCCACTGGCAAAAGAAATCCCTAACACTTGCGATGTAACCGTTAATGGCTCTTGTCTGGTGGCGTTCTCAACTTTTCCTCCCTCCGTCAGCTCTTTTGTTTTAGAACGAGATGACAACGTAGTTTGTTGGTCACATCTACAGAAGCATGGATCATTGATTTCATTGCAACGTTTCAGTGATGCCCTCCCACCCGCAGAGCCTGAGCGGAAACTGCCAATGACGAGGCATGTGCTCAAGCGCAATGCGCAATACACATACGCGCAGGCACACAAACAAACAAGCACATGCCTAATTACAGGCAACGGTTTGCAACATTCAAACTCCACTGAAGGATGATGATATCCTAAACAAAAGGCACAAAATGACCGACAAAACAAGCAAAATCAAGATTTTCTTTGCAGGATCAAAGATAAATGTGTCAGATGGCTGTGGATTTATCACCATCATCGATTCGGCAAACCTTTTTTGTGCACCTGCCAGCATAAACACCACTCTCAGCTTTAAGCTCCTGTTTTTCTGTTGCTTTTATGTACCCTTTTCAAATAAATGGCACTACACCTGCCGTTCACCTAACAGCGAGGAGAAGGAGAAAAGGAGGAGGAGGAGTGCTACCTTGCTACCTAATAAAAGCACAGAATACCACTCCTCCACCGCTGCCAACCACCTCCTACTCCCCCTCCGAAGCCACCTCTTTAACCCTCCAGCCGATCTCCCCACCCCCGCTTTGATATACATGTGTCAAGGCAAAGTGACAAATAGCACATATTAATTAGGCACTAGGTCGGGCAAGATTGCTGTTATTAACGGTGGAAAGGGGTTAGGTTGGATTTAATTGCCTGTGACATCAAAGTCAAGTGACTGGTATTTCAAGCATCATTTAAAATGTTTGATATTGAGGCCATTGTACTCACATAAAGAACATCTAAAAATATAAAAGGAGACTGATGGGAAGGAAAATACCTACATGCTTTGGCTGCAGCTATCTGGAAGCTAATAACATATCTCTGCTGATAAATTGACTAGATCCTGATGGAAAGTGCATTGTGGTTGCCCCTCACTGACTACAACTGTGTTTCTCTGATTTGCCATGCTTCTCATTTTATATCTTTTGTACATTGGGGGGGGGCAGAAAAAAAAATCAACATCAAGTAAAGACGTGAAGAAATTCGCCTGGTTGGTTTGGAGAGCAGTTGTAATGGTGTTTTTATTACAGTGTGCATGCGCTAAAAAAAAAAAGAAAAATAAATGAGAAAAGACAAATGGAAAAAGCTATTGTCCTTGTATATTACTTTTTGATAGTGTGCTAATGCTAAGTAACGGGAGCTTTGATGGAAAATCTGGAGATGAAAACAGATTTAAACTAAAGGATTTCTGTTTAAATGTGCTATTTTGATGCTACTGCATGCAATACAAAAAAAAAAAAAAAAAGGAAAGAAAAGAGAACTGGCTGTTACTGATTTTTTTTTTCTTTTTTCTCCATGTTGAAAAAAGCTGCTATAATCGGCTGTGTGTCATGATGACTGATTATTTGGGGCCCCTATCAGATTGTAGCTGTTACCAGTTGCCATGGCAATTCTGTTCTCCTGTTGGGCGTTCTGCTAACCCTGAAATTAGTGCCGAGGTGTGGCGCCACCCCAAACTGTGCTCGACTCCTTTCCCCGAGCCTGTCCTGATTTGCTGTCCGCAGCAATGCAAAACCTGTTGAAAAGATAAGCTCCAGAGGAAGCAGTCGCCAGTTAGACGTCCCAGAGCAGCAAACAAGGCAGGTGAACATGATAAACGGCCCCACTTCAACATACTCAGAACCTTGAGCTGCACCCTCTGTCCTTCTTTGAAAGATTTTAGTTTTTTTTTTTTTTTTTTTTTTTTAATTATTTTTTTATTACAACTTCACAGCCATTTCATTTTTACCATCAGGCATGCACCATTTGAAACAGGCCCTGCTGGGGTCTTAACAGTGGTCCATTCAGACCACTTCTGTCAAACTTCTGCCTACATTTATCTGAGACTCTGCCTAGTCAATGACTTATAAAAATCAAACACTGATTCATGCAAACCATTGTAAAAAAAAAAAAAAAAAAATCTTCCTTCTTGTTTCATCCCGTTTTCATTGCTCATTTAGCAAAGAGCACCAACTTTTCTTTCCTTTTCCTTTTTATTTATTTTATTCTGTCTTTGCTGCAATAACTTCATCTTCACTTTAATAGGCTGTTAATGCTTACATTGTCAGTACTTCCACTCTGCATGGAAATAACCAAACCTGGTAGATGGAGTGCCATTTCTCAGTACTTTTGCAGTGCAATAAGACACACCAGGTGCGCTCCTTCTCAAATTAGCCGATCAACAGGGAGGCAAAACTGGCATCCTGATGATCCTAGACACCAGCATGGCACATCATTTAGAAAATGGCCTATTATTTTTGTGCGAGCATTAAAAATAATTTACTTTCTTTAACATCTTTGATTTCCCCAAAGACATGACAAAATGTATAACATAAGGTTCACACTGAAACAAGAAAACACTGCTGGTAAGAAGTGCATGGAAAACAAATTCAATCCTGTCCATAGTTTTGCTGAACAGATGCTTAAGGAACACAGTAATATTAATGGAAAAGTATTACAATTTTTTTTTTTACTTTTTATGCCTTTTGAAGTAATGAATCACTTGTTTAAGTTGCAGTTTCAGCAGGTCTACATATCATGAATATCTGGTGTGATGAGTAATTTATAAATTATGATGGTCCATGATTACAGATCCTACATTAATGGATAGTTTTGATTTTTTTGAAGTGTGGTTCAGTTAAATGATTATTAATAACTTACAAGTTGTCTATTGTGCTCTGAGCCAACTCAGTTTGAAAAGACTATTTAGGTTGAAACAAATTAGAAGCTAACTTAAAACCAAAATACATTACAGTCATTTTTAAAACAGCTAAAGTCTCAAAAATTTTATATTTTGAGAATACAAACATTTACACAGCTGAAAATTTACAATGCACACTTATTCCAGGAAAAATTAAATCATATTATTGCTGAAAGTGTCCATGGGTGCACAGGATGTGCTTCACCTGCTGCTGTTGTCATTTTAAAACCACCATGACGTTTTATGTGGATCGCCATGCTGTGTAAATGTAGACATTTATAAAAAAATAAAAATAAAAAATTCTTATCAACTTATATGATA
This sequence comes from Hypsolebias longignatus, assembly GCA_031762435.1. NCBI lineage: Eukaryota > Metazoa > Chordata > Actinopteri > Cyprinodontiformes > Rivulidae > Hypsolebias > Hypsolebias longignatus. The sequence goes on from JARVGV010000646.1 coordinate 17,849,303, forward strand.
TCTCTGAAAATAAAGTTTTAAGATGGCAGATTTCCAATTTGATCTTGGTGCCACTCAGACTAGCTGTTACTTCATCATTCTGGTCAATAGTAAACTCTGAGGTTGTTTAAAGAGCGATCTACAGCAGGTAAGATGTTGATTGTTCGTAACCTTTCTATACTTGAAATAGTCTGAATTGTTGCTTTAAGAGTTATTAATGTGCACATAAATGAGAGGTTTAGTTAAAAAATGTCACCACTGTCAAATTTAAACAAATAAGCAACACAATTAATCTGACTGTCGGAGTCAGGGCCCATTTGGAAAGGTGAAAAAGAAAAAAAATACACAAGTCCCTTTACCAAGAAAGGCCACAAACTGAAATTATAATGAGCGGGATTAACACCCACTAACAATAATGGTGCAAGCCCTCAGCAACTACCACCCCCATTTCATCCACACCCCACATTTGTTCCCCATAAGCACTTCTACTCCAGGATTTGCCCTGCGCGAAGGACAAGAAGCCGAGTGCCAGCCAGGAACATACTGACGTTAATTAACAACATCTGACACAGATGCCACGCTTGTACTCGCACATGAGGTGGTCCGGCACATTATTATTTCATTTTGGTTATTTCCTTCCATTTTTTTTTTCCATTCTCCTCGTTCAATCCACTTCTTAATCTCCTTGACACGCTGTCCTCCCTCGGCGTTGCTGGGTTCGAACTGGCTCTGAACGCAATTAACTTTCCACCTGTCAGGCACTTCTGCTTAAATGTGAGTAACCCTCGTTCCTTGTGACAGTGGATCTGGAAAATCTCATCGCCGACATACGTGTGGTGATATTCACATGATCTTCACACCTTGCTTTGCTCTAATCTATTTGCTCTGTCTGATACCCAAAATATTGTGACACCAGACACAACACTAAAGGCCCCGTATTGGGACTGGTTGCACTGTGCGCCACCCAGAAGAGCATTCACAAAGACGAGCCGCAGAACAACACGACTCGAGGCTAAAGTCAAGCTCTCAATCAGAGGCAGTGAAAGAAAAGGCCGTCAGACGTTGGTAATTAGCCGGAGCTTCCACTGCGCTGGAGTTACACCAACACAAGGAGTGCAAGTGACACATACGCTCAATCCCCGTATCCGCGCCGCTAATCAGCCGACCTCAAACTAAAATAGACGTGTGACTTGCCGACTTGTCTGCAGACGTGTTGATAAGTGGCACATATGTCAGACCATTATTTGGGATGCAACCGAGAGAGAAAGAGTGTGCCGCGTGCTCCAGCCATACAGGAACAAAGAGCAGAGGTGAGGATAGGTAATAATCTCTCGCTGTTGAGGGACCCTTCACCCATCAGGGGCCTCGGCATGAATTCCCAGACACGGACTGAAGAGATGCGGCGCAAACCGCCTATCTGCTTATCTGCTGCTTCTCTTCAGAAGCGAGGATGACCTGGGCTCCCTTCTGACCTGTCCTCTGGTAATGACCGTCGTGCATCATGCCTTAAGTGCCGCAGCCCTCTCGGGCTGATGTCGCTGGCCTGTCCACAGCTCATTTCCATCAGACCCACTGGGTCCTGGACAAGGGCCACGGCAGGGAAATTAAAAATGCATCATGTGATTCATCTTCTGAATGTCTCCCAGCACAAAGAGACCAGTAGATAAGTCGTCACGAAGCGCTGTCTGGTCAGGTGTCTGTGATTCTGTTTTGATTTATTTGAATTTTTTTATTTTCCAAGGTCCAAATTAGACATTTACCTGCAGGAGTCCACCTTGCAGATACACTCATTACTGACCAAAGGGAGTTTTTTTTTTTTTAAACACCTCACACCTCACAGACAGGATCTAAAGACAGCTTTGATTTTTGCTCATCACTGATCAATAAAACGGTATTTGCTGACATGTTGACAGTTTTAATTTCTCCTCAGCCGGAGGATGAAACACCTGTCAATTTCACCAGAAAGTCCACAGCCCCCCAGAAGCTGGAAGGGTGGGGCTGCTCCAGCGTTATGCTGCCGCCACCTGCTGGTAAGCAGCTTTTTGAAGCTCCCTCGCCTCATCTGCCGGGGGGG
>JARVGV010000646.1:17943017-17960769 GCA_031762435.1 Hypsolebias longignatus
AACGTGTTTAAAAAGCCGTTACCGATCGCCGTTTAGTTTCGGTTTCATTTTACGGCCGAAAATCCGCGTATACGGCCGTGGATCTGGGCGGATCCGGTATCCGGCTGAATCGGTATACGGCCGAGCCGTTAGAATGGATCTCGGCCGTAAACCGGGGACTACCTGTATATTCTTTTAGATTTGCACATCTACAATTCCAGAATTGCACCACTCAAGGTGACTGCATGTTGTTGGAGTATCTCTCTTACTTTCATTCTGAGATTTTGCTTTTGAAAACTTTGATTCCTGTTTTTTTTTTTTTTTTTCTGCGTGTAAATCACTTTTTTCAGATTGTTTCTTCCTCTGGTATCAGATGATGTGCCGCTGGAAGGATTTTTACAAAACCGTTTTTTTACTTTCGGACATTTATTATGATGCGTAACCATAACAGCAAGGTGGTTTTCTACAACTGGGAGCTGCTGATTAACATCTCAAAAGCTCAAATAAGACCTCAACTACAGGCCCAAATCTTAAATGAGTTGAAAAGGAGGTGCCGTGGATGCATCTCCGTTTACCAGCGGTGCTCGAATTTCTGACCACCAAGATCTTGGAGGTAGTGGGAAATGTGACTCGTGACAACAGGAAGACCAAGATCATCCCTGAACACCTGCAGTTAAGTCAGAGGTGATGAGGGGAGCAGCAGGCTGCTGGAAGAAATGACCATAGCTGGGGGAGGAGTTCAGCATTCAGGCAGTCCTGCTGCCCAAGAGGACTGAGAGGTCTGCTGGGTCTCGGTGGACAGATCAGCATCTGCAGCCAGTGTGGGACAGACTGCTACAAGAGATTCTTCCTACGCAAATCCATTAAGTTCTATAACAACTCTAAAGAAACCAGGATGAGCTACATCAACAAATAATTTCCATTTGGGATTAATGAGTATTTTTGAATTTGAAATTTAATTTTGAACGTCATTAAATATAATGTAAGCCACATTTAATTACAAAAGCTTTAAAAGGGTTTTGCTTTTTGTGTTGTGATTTACAACGTGTTTTTGACATATTCAATATTTAGGCTTAACAAACTTTTCAAATTTATTTTCAAATGAATAAAGTCTTCTTATCTTTCGGAAAGGGGTCCTTCGAAAACAGTATGGACAATCAAAAATTTTGTTGTAAACATATATTTGAACAAGCTCAATTTAGTTTATTTCCTATTGAGCTGACAAGCTAATGACTAATCTGAGAAGGATCAGGACGCAGGTAAATGCTGATGTTCTTCAAACATCTTCAGAATTTATTTATGTATTCATTTGTTTGAATAAAACATTACATCACTGACAGTTTTACATCACACCATTATTCCAAAAAGAATACTGTGATATTCTGGTTTTAGGTGCTCTAGGCTGCGCCCCAATGCTACATCTAGCTGCTGCTGCAATTCGCGTATACAAATTATTATTATTATTTTTGGCTGCTCCTTTCTCACAGTGAACTAACTCGCAATAAAACATGACAATCGTTTTGTTTTTACGCCGGATGCCCTTCCTGACACAACCACAGACCATCGAGTAGAGGTTAATAAGAGCCTTGCTCAAGGGCCCAGAGTGGGGTAAATGAGGATGGAGACATCCAGGTGTGGGTGTTTTATTTTTCCCACCCGCATATTGATGCTTTTAGTCCAGGGGGGTTAAACTGGTGACTTTCCAATCACAGGCCCACCTTCTCTAACCTCTGCACCACCACTCCCAGATGTAAGGTTGATCAGAAAACTGCACACAACATGCAAGTATTAGTTGTTCACAATCTTTGACAGAACTCTTTTTTTTTATTTTTTGGGAAAATAATAACTTTTAATCCATTGCAAAATCATAATAATTAATTAAAGTCATTATATATTTTATTTATCTTTTTTTTTTTTTTTTTTTTTGCTACCTGTTGTCCTGCTAGTGGAAAAAAATGAACTAGCTGTATACAACAACAAAAAAATAAATAAAAACATTTCACGTCTTCTAATATTATTTATTTAATTATTAATTTTAAACATAGATAGCTTTGACACAGTCAGCTCTGAATGACCTCGTTTTACATAATGTGCCAGTAGTTAATGCTTACAAACAACAATCAGGAGAAAATCTTGCCTTTTTGTGAGAAGAGAGGAAAAAATCAATGTCCATTGTCAATTCCAGGTGGAGTAATTACCTGTAGCGCCTTCATTCATGTCAAAGTGAACACTGAGTTTGGCTCACTGAGTACAATCCCTTAATCTTATTCCAGTCGCTGATTGAGAAATCCGGAAACGTTCTAATGCGAGTGGACAGATGTTGGGAATCAGGTTTGATTCTTTTAATTACTTGGGGTGTTTTTCAGGCTTGGTTGGCACCTTTTTCATTCAATTTAACAAATGTATAATGCAGAAACGTTCTTCAAAAGCTTCCGCCAGACAGCGGTGCATTTCCCTGTTTTCTTAGAAAAATAACAGCAATTGAAAAGAATTGCTGTAAGGTTGACCAAGCAGCATTCATGCACATAAAAGGCATCTGAAGCTGAGTGGGGTTTATTTTATGTTTGCAAAAGTGAAAATCCACATAATATGCTGTGGAGGATAAAACAAAAGTCATTTAACAGACACATTTTTCTTATACACAATAATACATTGAGAATGAATGCAAAAATACACACGCACAGCTAAATGTGGAAAAGACTTAGCAGCAACACCAGAGGAACAAGCAACAGAAGGTAATGGTGACAGATGCAGTGATCCCAAGCTATTGGAACATCGCAAAAAGAACAAGATAAGTCCAGAAGGCTGAAGGAACCTCAACGATCCCTGTCCAGAAGAAAACATAATGCGGAACAATCTGTGATACTGTAGTGTCCTGAAGTTCTAAGACCATTGGTGCAGCAAAGTATACCCAGGTGGAAATATGATAAAAATGAAATGCATTTAAAGCATTTTGGACATTCATCATCAGTACTTTTCAAGTTCTTTACACATGACTCCCGCATCAAAATATTTTAAAATAAACTGAATCCCATTTCCTTGAGTTACACCCCCCCCCCCCCACCCCGATCCCTCATTCAAAATCACAAGGGGTAGTGGTTAAAATATTTCAATGCAAAATGGGACTTTTCTCCTCTCATGTAAATGGACTCAAAGTCTTCATGTTCAAATGCACCATCTAATTAGTTATCTAGCGTGCAACAGGCACCATTTACCATATTCTTGGGACTATAAGGCACACTTAAAATCCTTGAATTGTCTCAAAAATCAAGTGACCCTTATAATCAGGTGTGCCTCATGTATTCATTTTGGTTGTGCTTACTGACCTCAAACTGATTTCATGTGGTAAAACTGAACAACGTTGAGAGTTACTGTGAATGAGTTGAATAAAATTTGACTTATCTGACTGTTTAATCTCACTTAATGCGCCTTATAATCCAATGCACCTCATGTATGAAAACAGACCCATTCATTGATATTGTGCCATTTAATCCGGTGCGCCTTATAGTCCAATATGATACACACTTTTCAAGAATAGTCAAAAATAATGTTAAGTATATGCTGACATGAGCAAAACTAGGTGCAATGGTTGTTGTGACCATAACATACATTTAGCTGAGAGGCGCAATGCTATTTTCCCAGTCTGACACCTGGGCTGTTAAAAAAAAAAAGAGGACACCCCCTAATGTTTGGCATGAACATGGAAAATGTAGAAGAAGAGCAAACAAACACACAAAAAAATTGCATCCTGAACAATTAAGTCTGAATGAATTATGTTATGTTCATTTAGATATACCCTAATTTCCAGCCTATAAGCCGCTACTTTCTCCCACCACCACCCCCCCACGTTTTCAAACCTGCGGCTCATACAATGCTGTGGCTAATTTATCAAATTTTTATTTTTTTGCTGTGCTTCATGCCACCAAAATATTTAGCCTTGTCACACCCAGGAACTCACATAGCTGCCTAATACATGTCCCTCTTTGGGGGTGGGTCCTCACGACTCTGTGAGACTATATCTATGAATAAAAGGTTAAAAAAATGTAATCTGATCTAAGAAATTACTGAACAGGTCACAGTAGACCAATGAAACTTGGTTTTATTGGTCCACTGGTGGGTGGGTGGGTGGGGGGGACTTACCCTCCCCTCCCATTCTCTCATTGTCTCTTGCCCACACTGCTGTACCCCCAGGGAGACGGGAAACAACATGAAGAGGACACCAAAAGCTCATGGGTGCATTGCACAGGAGCAAGATGAAGATGATCAATGACTTCCTCATAGGCTACTGTATTTTTTAAATTTTATTTTATAAAGCTATGTTACTGGCACTGTTTCAATTTTTTTTATTTAATTTTATTTTTTACTGTATGTATTTGTATGTTACCAGTACATATTTAATTCAATGTAAAAAATAAAATAAAAAATAATACTGTGTACATATCTCATCTTACAACATTACTTACATTACTGTTATTAAGTTATTATTACCTGTGCCATGCAACCTATATATGTACAAGATAATAGTTTTTAAACTTTGTGAGCATGGCTTATATTCAGATGCACTCAATAATTTGCAAATAAATGGTACATTTCCAAATTGTTTACACAAATTTTGCAATCTAGAAATGACTCCACATTTGATTCTAGAAACTCTCTGGCCATAACAGATAATAGAAACCCATCTTAGATTAAATAAATCAATAAGGAATCATATCAAAATGCTTTATACAAATTGTGTGTTTGGTTTGTGTTGGACAAAAACAGGATGCAAATGATCCTGAATGAAAGATAATGGGAGATGAGGATTATCAATCAACCCCTCATTACTAACTAAATATTAAATATCACAAAATGTGGTGATGCTTGCATAAGTGCATTTGAAATAATCAGGTGACAATCAATTTCCCACTTAATCCCATTTTTGACTGTCTTTATCTGACACTTGTGAAACAGGAGTATATTCCAACACGTCTGTGCATCCCGTGACATCAGCTATTAGACATTTCAGAGGGTTCTCGTCTGTGACTTATTTGCAGGTTTGGAAAATGAATTTCACATCACTGGATTAGAAAGCGTAGGATTTATTATATCCATCATTGTAGCGCTGAGTGACACTAAGCTGTCTTTCAAGCGTCCAAATGATACTCTCAAATTTAATGAGATCTTAAGCCCTGTCAACATGTAATTAAAAACGTTGACACAGAGGAAAAGGAATGTGAAGTTGTCTCCAAGGGCTATGTGCTGGGAACTTCCAGTCACCATCTTGAGCAAGTAGTGTTTGTTAAGTATATTTTTTCTTAGAAGTGGAACATAATCCCATCAATATTTTACTCAGATTTTGAAGCAGTTTTCAGATTTGTCTGTTTCTGTACTTCTATTCAGCTGACGCCTTTGCTCAGGGTTGTACTTTAAATCAGAAACTGGCTCAGCATTATAACTTGCAATGTCCTGAACTACATTTGAGTTGGACATAAACTGGCACTACTTAGTCTTTCAGCTTAATCTGTTATCATTTTGCTGATAAGCAAAGCTTTTGTAGGATCTATCACCATGTATTTTAACTTGTGTTCCTTCCGTCAAAACACGCAGACGAACAGCATTTCCTCTAAAAAACTGTCTGCTTCGCAGCAGGTGAGGATGATGACGGGTTCTGGTGGCAGGCCAGAGCCTTGCTGGTTTGTTTTCACCCTGTCCCTTCCTGCCGTCATGAGCATATGGGTGGGGACGTTGCAAACCATTGGCTCTTACCCAACAACCTTTGCCCATAAACCAAAGTGTGACACTCTAGACCAGAAAGTAAGTTTATCAGTGTTTTGTCTATATGAGCTTGTGGCAGATCAGCAACCAGTATTTTATTGCATGTGTGCAAAAACTGTTTTTTAGACATGTATGGCTATCCCTCAAGCTACATGATGGTATGTACAAAAAATGTTAGCATTGTGCCTAAATTGCAAGGACGGCCTCAGAAACTGAGTACATCGATTATATAAACAGATCGGACGCATTGGTGTCCTAAAACCTTTTCTCCACGAGTCTTTATGGTGCAAACTGCAAGAACAGCATCAGGTGTAGGTGTTTATACATCATATATAGTTCAGAATGAAAGTCACACCTTGGCTGTAGTTTGGTTTCTCCACAGCCTTTTTGTCTTTGTTTTGCAGCTGATTAAACCAGGATGATAGTAGAAGCAAGAAGTAAAAGCAACCCCCGCCCTGGTGACTCCATACATTTCCAGGGGCTGTCGCATTGCATCGTCACAAGGCAGCCAGGCTGAAGATTTCCCACTGACTGGAGAAGAGTCGTTGGCCAGGCTTTCCTTGTCACTGGAAGTTAAGGCAGTCACTGATCCTAATGCTTACACTGTTGTTGCAGCATTCCAATTTTTTATCACTGCATGACTTGTCAGACTTAATGAGGGCAGCCGGGTAAGAATTATCAACAGACCAGTAATGAGAACCTTGCAGGCTGACATTGACTGGGTTTCAATTACAATACCTATCGGATTACAAAGAGTGCAGAAAATATTTAACTTTAGAAAACAGGCGTGGTTGCAGGTTGTTTTGAGGATTATGAACACTGTGACCATCTCGTGCAACCACAATGTTTTCAACATTCACAAGTACCGGTACTGGGACAAAAACACTACTACATAGCTTTCATGTGTAAAACTCGAACCTCTCCATAAGTCCCATCAGTCCAAATATATCTAATAAAGTGGAAAAAAAAAAAACATAAATACATCGCTTTGTCATACAAGTCACATCTATTTTGTGTCATCGTTGACAACTCCAGAAATGTGGGCCAGTGTTGTGCCAAAAATCGATTGGCTGCCAAATGGCGACCAAGGGAGCATGCGCGTGAGGACTTTAAGAAGAATTTAACAAGAGTAACACTTAAAGTCAATTATTTGTTTGATCGAAATTATAGCAAAGGTGTGTGTCATTCTAACTTTTCCTTAATAAATGCCCTTTGAAGGTCAAATCAGTGCTATTGCAAAAGCTGATTCACGGAAGCGCCCAGAGGGACGACTCGCTGTCCATTGCTTTGAAATTCAACAAGATAACCACCTAAAAACAATTATTTGTTTGCTTGAAATTATAGTAAAGATGTGTCTGAGTTTAACTAATTAAAAAAAAAAGGACTTTAACGGTTAAACCAGCTGCATTTCAAAAGTGCCGGTATGTGCCTTGGTGTTCCGGGAGTGTGCGGAGGGAGGAAATCAGGAAGGAGAAATGTTGCTCTTTTCTTCAAAATTTAAGGGGAAAAAGCACCTAAAACAATTATTTGTTTGCTCAATATTATAACAAAGGTGTGTCTAAGTTGAACTTTTACTTAATAAATGCACTTTAATGGTCAAATTAGCTGCATTTTGCTGGGACGGTGCAGCGAAATGAAGCTAATTTGACAGTTGCTCCAGGCATGATCCCAGAGCTGGACGACAGTGGCAGGCTATGGCAAGCCGATTGTGTCATTAATAGACATTTTTCCTCATTACTTGACACAACGGCATGCCATACTACTCGGGTGTCATCTAGCAGCTGAAAATGGTAGTGTTCAATATTTTCAATGTCAGAATGAATGAAACGGTCATATCTCAGTCAAAAATTGGTTTATAAATATGGGGGGGAAACATAAATAAGTTGCTTCTGTGTATAAGTGACAGGGCATGCAAATTGTGCAAAAAAAAAAAAAACGCCTGCAATGTATAGGCCCAAAAAAATGGCACTATGTCAACTAAACTTTGACTTTCAATGTTTCAATTTAAAACAGATTGCCATATTTTACACATCTGCAGAAGTTATCTGTGCACATGTGTACATGTGTGAAGGCATCTCTGTGGGCGTGTAAAGAAGTTCCTAGACTGAGTGTGGCTGGCGTGTGTTCTGCAAACGTCTCTCCTCCCTTTAATCCTTTGTGTGCAAGCAGGTCAAGAGGTAAGCAGAGTGGTGAAGCCGGGTAAAACTCTGAAGAGAGCCGAGACTCTTCAGTAATCCACTTTCAGTTGGGAGTCCACAAGGACCCTCAAACACCACATCAACTATTGACTGCTGGAAAAATGTCAGAGCCAGAGATCAGTCTCATTTCTGTATGAAGTCATACTTAAACAGTTCTATTAATGTGACAGGATTTTATTTCAGTGCTTATTATCCCTTAAAGCATAATTCATAAAAACAATCTGTGCACTGAATTACAATGTTTAAAGAGTTTACTTTAAAACTCGCCTATATGAACCAGACCTATGTTGGACAAATGTAGTTTTGTCTTACATATTGTTGAACAACATATAGACTAAATGTTCATATTACACTGTATGGTGGTCTTGAACTGATATCACATCTTGGGTGGAAGTTGGACGTTGTCCACGAAAAGGTGTTAATTTTCCAAGATGCTGACACAGCTGGAGGTTTATATGATGATCAGATTGGATTTCAAGCCAGATGTACGGCTTAAAAAAAAGGTTATGACCGGCGTAAAGTAGGATGAAGACTTGCACAAGAATTCACTAACAAAAATGAAGTTTAAATCAAATAAATTTAAACAGGTAGACGTGGCAGCAAAAAACAAAGTAAACAAAAGATCATGTGGTCAAAGCAGATGGCCGCTTGTCCTGAGCCTGGTTCTGCTAAAAGTTTCTTCCTCATAAGGGAGTTTTTCCTTTCCGCAGTCCCCTTCATTCTTGCTCAAGACGAGTTTTCTGTGATGGAGTTCAATTCAATGCAGTCCGCTCCTCTGATAAATAGTGTTAAATTATTGTTTTTATTTATGAACATTTCTGTTCAGTGCCCTGAGATGACTTCTGTTGTTTCTTGGCACTATATAAACAAAAGGAATTGAATTAAATTGAACACACTGTAAAAACAGACAGGGAAATTAAACTTAAACCAAAATGACTGGCTTTGAGTGAGAGGACTGGAGGAATAAATAGATTGGGACTAATGAGGTAAGTGGTAACAGGTGAGACTAATACTCACACAAACAGGTGAGGAGGTGCAGGACTGACTGAAGAAAAGTGCTGATGGTAAATGAAACAACAGAGAACAGCATAATGCAATAAAATAAAATAAATTTTACTTGCACCATTATATTCTATATTCTCTATTAACTATATTTATTTTGAACCTTGTAAATATAATTATTTTTCACTTTTTGGTACTTTAATTGTACCCTTGTTACATGCTTTTGTAGTTCTTGTTTCTTTCTTTTTTTTTTTTTTAATTTCTTTTTTTTTATATATATATAGAGAGAGAGTCGAATCGGTTCTTTTCATCCTGACCATTTCCTTGCATTGTTGACCTTGTGTTAATCTGAATATGACTAATAATATAACAAATGCAGACAATACATGCAATAATGAGGGCAATAATCTCAGAATCACAAAACAAAACAAAATAAATATCCTGCTGCATGCTCAATAATCCAGGTATAACATTTTTAAAAGTTGTCTGGTCCTCTGGACAAAAAAAAGGAGAAATGTTTCGTCTTTTGTCTAAAAGACTTCCTCAGTCTGAGGTGCTATTTTCAGCTCAGTCTTATAAATAGCACCCTCTCACAGTGAATCAACAAACAAAAGAAAAAAAGAAGAAAGAAAAAAAAAACCACTGGTCATGACTTTGTCAAATGTCAAACTTTATTTATAAGCCCTTTCCAGCAGCTAAAAGGTGCAGAAAGTAATACAGATGTTAAAAACAAACGATTAAGAATTAAAAACAGACAGTTAAATAAAAAATAAATAAATAAATAAATAAACACAGCAAGATTGCCAAAAAAAACTACTATGTATTAAATGTCTGCCTGAATAAAAAAGGTTTTAAGATTAGACTTAAAATGCTCCATATCAGTGATGGAGCGCAAGTCCTGGGGTTGATGATTCCAGAGTCTGGGTGCAATGACTGGAAAAGCCCAGTCACCCCATTGTTTGTAGTTGGACTTTGGGATAGACAGTAGAAAAGTATTGGATGATCTCAATGTTCTCCTAACAGCTGCAAGATCAGTCAGATATAGTAGGGCAATACCATTAAGAGCTTTAAAAGTGAATAATATTTGTTTTATTTAATTCTAAAATCGACTGGAAGCCATAGTGGAGAGAAAATAAAACAGGGGTGATGTGCTCATGTCTGGAGGTGTGGGTTAAAAGTCAAGCTGCAGCATTTTGGACCAACTGAAGGCATCTAAAGGAGAATTGGGAGATTCCTGCATACAGGGAATTGCAGTAGTCGAGCCTTGAGGTGATAAAAGCATGAATGGCCTTTTCCAAATCAGAACAATTTAAAAAAGGCTTAACTTTGGATAAAATATGTAACTGATAAAAACAGGCCTTGACCACATATGCTTTGACTACAGAGGCTATTTGTTTATCAAACTTTAAATCCTTGTCAAAGTCACCCCCAACTTTTTAACTGTGGGTCTGAACTTGGATGTCAGAGTACCAAAGTTACAGGGAGCATCATCACCGAAGAAGATGCATTCTGTCTTTCCTTTATTTAAAAACAAAAAAAAAAACAAATATGGTGAAGCCACTGTTTAATGTCGGCAATACAATCAGTAAAAGGTGTGAGAAGGTTACTGTTTTTAGGCTTCATTTGTAAATAAATTTGTAGATCATCAGCATAGCAGTGAAAAGGAAAAAATATATATATATGTCTGCCTATCACTGATCTAAGAGGCAGCATGTACAAATAAAAGAGGAGAGGACTAAGAATAGAACCTTGTGGCATACCACAAGAGAGGGGCAGTAGAGGAAGACAGATTACCCAACATAACAGAGAACGTTCTGTTGGTCAAGTAGGCAGTGAACCACTTGAGAGCTGCACCAGATATTCAAACATAGCGTTGAAGACGAGACAAAAGGACAGCGTGGTCCACTGTGTCAAATGCAGCTGTAAGGTCCAGCAACACCAGAACAACAGGACACTTGGCACCCATGGACATGGAAATGTCATTATGTCATTATGTATACATGTACAAGTACAGTATATAGCTATAAACAGACAGACATAGATAGATTTGTCCCAGATATAGGCTTATCAATCTAGTCAGAATTTAACTTTATTTCCAAACTGATGGGTTTTTTAAGCGTTCTTTATACCAGTAATAAGTTTTTCATCATTCATAACCTTTATACACAACCCTTCTTAAAAATATCTGCATTACCCCTTTAATGTGTCCAAAGATTTGCAACATGAAGCAAAAGTTAAACTCTGAGTGAAGTGGCAAGTGTTTTTTCAAAAAGTTAGCAGTTTAAAGGCACTTTGATGGGGTCAAAGGTTAGCCAGAGGTGCCAGTGTGATGCTGTGTTTCATTAATGAACAGCACTTATTAAGAAGGACAGGGAGGACTCCAAGCTGAATATTACCACATAGCTGCCTTCCTTTGTGCAATAGGAAGAAGCCTGGTAATTCCTCACATGTCTCCAAGAGCTACAGGGGAATTTCTCTCTGAAGCTGCCCCTTCAGCTCAATTCCTCCCCACATTTCCGAAAGCTTTTCATTCGTATCCCCTGGAAACCGCTCCACATTCTTTAAACTCTCCTCTAAGGAAAAAAAAAGAAGAAGAAGAGGAGGGAAAGAAGCCCCTTACATGTTTTGTTATGCCCTTTGATCACACCTTTATCTTTAAAACAGATGGCTGACCACCTTCCTGTTTATATCCGTGCACCTTGATTTGAGCGGGGTTCTCCAGAAATTTGCATCTCTTGAATCCTGAATCACAGAAATAAAGGCTTGCCTATTTAACTGTTTAAAAAGCTTAACTATCCCCCATCCCCCCATATTGTCCGTGTCAGCAGTCAAAGGATTCAAGTCAGTTGCAGTTTGAATAAAAGATAATCTACTAATGTGATTATTGCTCATTTCCTGTTTCAGTACATCAGTGTTAAGCACACAGAAGCAGCATTTTTGCAGGTTGAAAGGTAAGCAGAGCTTTTTAGGGCAGAAATCATTTGGACACTTTCCTGTTTTTTTTTTTCATAATATTACAGTAAAGCAACATAAAAGTGAGGAATTGGAATGATGGGATTGATATAATCTATCAGTTGTCATTCTGCTTCTGTGCACCAAGGCTGTCTGGTGTCCTTAGAGGCTTTCAGCTGACCTCAAATGCTCTTTTTCAATTCTGAGTTAATTTATGTTTTCCAGATTTTTCCATTTATTGTGAGGATGCTTATTAAGCATTCACACTATTGTGATCCTGTTAATATTTATTAATATTCTGATTACTTTATCTATTCTGTACATTTTTTTAGCATCCTTCTCTTTCCGCAGTTTTTGTGCTATTTCAACAATTCCTGCATCAAAAACATTCAGCTCTTTCAGGAGAATGATGGTGCAGCTTTAGCTTTTTAAAAATATTTAGCCTTTTCTGACATTTTTTTTTCCTCACAGAAAATGAATTGAGCTCATTTTACATCCTTCAAATCTTCAGATCTGTTTACAACCTTTTACTGCTCTTTTCACATTTTGTTCTGTTTCAGTTCTGTTTCAGCTTCTTTCAGCTGTGCAAATAAAAAATAAAAAATCAGCTACTTTCAGCTGTTTGTGCTCCTTTTAGATTATTTCTGCTAACTACAACATGTTTGTGCTTCTTCTAACTTATTTCAGCTATGTTCAGCTTGTAATGCTAATTTCAGCTTAGCTATTTCTGCTATTTCAGCTAATATTTAGCTGTTTTATGTTAATTTTAGCTTTTACATCTAATTCCACCTTTTCTGCACTCTTTTCAACTTTTTTCAGCCTAATTCAGCTAAAATGTGCTCTCCACTTTCTTCTAGTAACTCAAGCTTCTTTCTGCTTTTTTAAGCTACTATTCAGCTGTTTTTATGCTAATTTCTTCTTCTGTATTGTATAGTCTACTTTTTTGTGCTCAGTTATGCTTCTTTAGGCCTAACTGGGCACAAGTGTGCTCTCTCCACTTCCTTCTGGTATATTGAGCTTTGTTTTGCCTTTTCAGCTACTTTTCAGCTTTTTTCTTTCCTTTCTAATTTCAGCTTTTTCAAAAGCAAATTTACAAATTTTTGTGCTAATTTCTTCTTATTTAAACCAAATTCAGCAACTGCTAACTTAAGGTTGTTCTTCAATTTCAGCTACATGTCAGCATGTTTTTAGCTTATTTCGGCTGTTTTTCAGAAAGTTCTTCTGCAATATGCTTTCGCACTGCATTTTCGCAGGACATGCGAGTTCTCTGGTTGAGTTTGCTGATGAAGTTTAAAGATCATAGAGTACACCATACTCAGCTTCTTACATTGTAAGCTTGACCCTGTGCTGCTTTGGCTGTGTGCCAATTTAACAACTTTCAGCTCATTTCTTTGTAGATTTAGAAATTACTATTAATTAGAGAGAAAAAATAATTTAAAATATAAACAGGTCAGCTTAGAAACAAGTTTTCTTTTTCTTTCCTTTAACTCCCGGAGATTGACGCTGCTCTCGCTAACAACAGGTTAGCAACCCCTCATTAGTCGATGAGCCTGGACACATTTACAAGGTCATTTCAGAGGAATGGGAGGTGATGATGATGAATGGTAGCAGACTTCTGCCCAGACGCCCTTTTACCCATGTCGCCGTGCAGTTGCTATGGTGGACATGGGGGCAATTTAAGCGTCACCGTATTCACCAGGGGGGCGCCCTCTCGGGTAAGTGGCTTTGCGGTGGAAAGCTGACGCCTGCCACCGCCGTCAAGGTTGTTGTCACAGGCGGCTCTTTAAGCGCTGATGTTAAGAGATGAAAGTTGCCGCGAGAGAGTGACGGCGAGGACAAGCATCACGGGGAGATAGGCGCCAGGAAATGAGCTCTCAGAATGTTGCTTACATGGGAACATGCAGGAATATTACCTAATCAGTCAAATCCTCCCAAGCTGACACTTCTCGTGAGACACTCGACGGTAGAACCCCTGTGCCCCCCACCCATGGCTCAGCCCTGAGGGAGCCCCCAAGAGAGAAGCTGTGGTTTGGAGGTTCTTCTTGACAGACATTCTCAAAATTACTCTAATGGTTTTGCATACAGTGCACTTTAGCCTCAATTAAAAGTGTACCAGTGAAGCTGCATATTTGCATTTCATAACAATGTGTGTGTTAAACTGAAGGTGATCTTAATAGGATTTTCTGCCGTTGGGAAACAGAGATTAGCAGCTTTATGTTGTGAGGCATAGCTATCCGTACAGGGAACTGTTTTAATCTCAGCTGGATTAAAAATGCCAGGCTGAAAAGTTAAAGGACAGAACATCAAAACGAAATGCCCATTACCTCTTCGATTTAAATGTGAGTTAGCACATTTCATGTTAATATCTGCTGGAGCTCAGAGGCTGAGTGTAAAGACTGGTCTCAGCCAGTACGGCACTAAAGCCAGGCTATTGATCTACTGTACAGTAGATCTGTAATGTACTGATCTTACTATCAACATTTAGTAAATTGTGTGACTGTCCATGAAGCATTCACACTTTTTTGATCCATTTTTCTTCCATACAGAGTTCGGCACGTTTCTCGTCCAGCAGTTTTTTAAGCTACTTCCACAAATCATACATCAAAATGTTCAGCTCTTTCAGGACAATCCTATGACTTTTGGTATTCGTGCAACTTTAGCTTTTTGAAATATTTAGCCTTTTCTGCCACTTTTTCCCTCATAGAAAATGAATTGAGCTCATTTTACATCCTTCAAATCTTCAGATGTCTTCACAACCTCTTACTGTTCCTTTCACATTTTTGTTCTGGTTCAGCTTCTTGCAGCTTCTTTATGCAAAATAAACTTTTTCTCAGCTACTTTCAGCTAATTTCAGCAGGGTTTTTTTTTTTCAGCTGTTTTGTGCTCCTTTCAAATCTTACTGCTAACTACAACATTGTTGCACTCCTTCTAACTTCATTCGGCTAATTTCAGCTTATGCTTCTTGCAGCTTATTTCTGCTAGTTTCAGCTTTTTCTGCAATTTCAGCTACTATTTAGCTGTTTTAGTGCTAATTTTAGCTTTTTCAGCTAATTCCAGATTTTTTTGCACTAATTTCAGCTTTTTTCAGTCTAATTCAGCTATAATATTCTCTTCTCACTTACTTCTTGTACTTTAAGCTCCTTTTTGCTTTTATTTTTTAGCTACTTTTGAGCTGTTTATTTAGCTATTTTTTTTTTTAGCTTTTTTCAAGTAATTTCCACTTTTGGTTCTCATTTCTGCTTCTTTCAGCCAACATGCTATTATTTGCTTTCTTCTGCAAGCTTGTTCTACCTTTAAAGCTTAGTTTTTAGCAAAGTTTAGCTAATTCCAGCTGTTTTCGGATATGTTTTTCATGGTAGTTTCTGATCATTTTAGCCTAATTAGCTTTTTTCCTGCTAATTTCAGCTTGTTGTGCTTCGTTCATCTTAATTAGGCTAGTTTAAGCTATTTCTGCTATCTCAGCTACTATTTAGCTGTTTTATGCTAATTTTAGCCTTTTCAGCAAATTCCACATTCTGCAGCTCATTTCAGCTCTTTGCGCTTCCTTTCATTTCTGCCTTTTCAGCTACATTTTGTAGCCATATTTGACTAATTTCAGCTTTTTTGTGCTAATGTCCTTATTTTTGCACTCATTTCTGCTTATTTAAACATATGTCAGCAAATATGTGTTCTTTCTACTTTGTATTTTCTTCTGCTAGCTTAGGCTTGTTCTTCCATTTCTGCTACGTTTCATCGTGTTTTTAGCTAATTTCAGCTGCTTTTCAGCATTTTTTTCTGCATAACACTGCATTTGCACAGGACATGCAATTTCTCGAACTAGTTTTATCAATTTCTTACAATGTTTTGTAATTTCAGCTCTGAATAAGGCATATTTATGACCCAGAACCTATTTTGTGACTTCTATCTCAATACATGGCTTAATTGGACTTTTTGTAATACACACACAACTTAAATTCACATACGCCATATGTGTGCAAATGATATGTTAATGGATGACCAGAAAACGTAAAAGGATAGCACAGGGATGTGGTCTACCTACAGCTGTTAAATATATAATCCGTCTGTAATCAAATTTGACACTTAATCAACCGAGGCATTTGTAATGCAGACGCTTGGACAGACATAACTAACTCCATCAGCGTTTGCATAATCAACCTGTGATTTTAATGATGTTTCCATTAGGCATCCCTGCTCACTTTACAAATGATTTTATGTGTCTGCTGTTTATTTGTTGTTGTTTTGTTTTTTTTTTTGAAAGGGGGAGCATACAGTAGTGTTGCTAGGAGCAATAATTATGATGAGGCGTGGATGAGAAGAGGTCAGCAGAGAGGAAATTTAAGGAGGGAAAAAAATGTAATTACTTATAGATTGCTTGAATTAATTTTCTAATGAAATTCTGTGGTTTTGCATGACAGCTGCCAAGACCCAGTGAAGAAAGGCGGAGAGTGAAGGAGTCCTTTTGATGGCAGACAAAGGGGACTATCATTTACAGAGAGCGGTTTTCACCCAGCCAAAAGGGGAGAGGGTGCAAATGACACGTCAACAAAACGCTGCGAGCTTCCTGTATGGGCTCCTGACATTCACAAAGCCTGAGACATGTGTTCCATCTCTTCAAGCTGAAAGCGAGAAGACCCTGCCTGCAAAGTGCCAATTGTTTCTTTTACGTCTGCACCCGAGTGTGCGCGACTGCAACCAAAAATGAACGGTGTGTGTTTGAGTGAACATAGATGTGCTGCTTTTATTGTAAAGTAGAATGTGTCTATGTATGGTTATTAAACAGCGTGTGATGATTTGCATGATGAAAATAAGGTCAAATGAGGTAAGGAAACACAACTGGGATTATATTTTATTTTTATTTTATTTTAGTAGATAAAAAAGAAAAAATGGTACATGCTGGACAAGTTTTAAGCTCAAAAATTCAAGATTGATCGACCTGCTGGACTTTTGTGCAAAGGTTAACGAGATGTTTTAACAAAATCACTGATCAAGATTAGCGAAGGTTAAAGACCAAAGTTGTCTGTAAAACTGTAAAACTCATTTTGATGGCTCTGTCAAAGATATATCTGCTTTCAGCGTAACATACGCACATACCTGCACGTTGCACAGTATCACTTCTATGTTTGATCTTAAAGGTGAACAGCAACTTTAGTGAGCTGGGCTAAAGTTGACTCACTATCTGCAACACTTACTGGTTATAGTTCTTCTACCTCACAGAGACCTGTACATTTTAGAAAATACATTTCTGTTTATGTTGAGACAAATATGTATTTTTATGCATTCATCATGCGTCACATGTTCTACTTAAGGAGGAGATTTAGACATTATACTCTGTCCTATTTACTGACTGTGATTGTGAATGATAAACAATTCCATGTGATAATTTTTACTGTGACCAATCAATGAGGAACAGAAAGAAGGGTTGATTGATATGATATTGACATGATAAAGTTGATATGATAAGGTGACGTGTCTCAGAAAGAGTCCTTGACTTAGATCCACTCCTTCCTGTCTGCTGCTCAGACATGGATGGGAGGAGCTGAGGCCTGGGCTGGAGGATATTCTATAAAACTGACTTGTCTGATCCAGAGAGTTATAGAGCAGGTCAGGGTTTCACATGGATGAGAGCACTGATAACAGCGTAATCTTGTCATTGCATGTTCTGTGAACGCTGGACTGCTCTCCAAAACTTTGTAAATAAATCTGTTGAACTACACCTTGGTCTGGAATGTTCATGCTCAATAATCCAGGTGTCAAATCTGATAATTCTCAATCAGGTCATCTGGACAGTTTTTTAGTAGAAACGTTTCACCCTCACTCCAGAGGGCTTCATCAGTCAGAAGTTCCAGCACACTGTTCCCCCACCA
>JARVGV010000646.1:18002220-18014772 GCA_031762435.1 Hypsolebias longignatus
GTATAAAATTAAATGTTAAAAAAAGAAGGGGTTTAGCAGGGATCTCTATCGTTCATCTCAATTCCCCATTTTTCTAAACATATTCCAAAATCTCTTGTCACTGATATTTATAACCGAGCAAATAAATAAAAATGATAGATAAGAAATCAAACTTTTTTTAAACGCTGTATAGACTTTGAATCCAGAGTTTTGCGGCCAGTTCCGTTAAAGAATTGACCGCAGTATTTTTGAATTTGTTTCTTAAAAGAATCACCTCCAAAGTTAGCACAAAAATACTACAAAATAAAAGCATGACGAGAAAACCTCATGAAGGCGGTGAGCGAGGGAACCAGCTTTGGCCTTTAAACGCATCAGTAGAAATACACTACGCACCCTGATCCTGGACTAAAAACACATTTTCTTCAGAGCTTAAAAATGATGTTGCTCGACGTTTGTCGATTTTGAGGCCCCCTGATGACCCATCACCCGTACTCCTCTTCTCCCCCTGCCCTCTCCCACCTCATCCTGTTTAAGCTTCATCAAAGCAAAATAGCTGAAGGATTGCTAATGCTTCAGACGGTATAGTCCTAACAACCCTGAGGTCGAGGAATTCTGTGCACCACACTAAGGTCATTATTTCCTCTCTTCTCTTCCCCCTTCACTTTTACCATCTAACCCCCTCTCTCCCTCCAAAAAAAATGCTTTTCTCTATTAATCAGAGCTCAAACTGGTCTTCAACTTCCTCCCCAATCCACGCTAAGCCTGTCATTTCTGGCTATTATTTACTTTAATGGGCTTTGGCTGATCCCTGGCGAAGCCTTGGATCTGAGAATAATGCAACTGAGGGTAGCGGGCCTTCGACGCAAGCGCAGGGCTGCCTGTAGATTAGCTATGGCAGATGGGCTTTACAGGGGCTTCCTGTGAGCAGGAGTGCTGATTGAGAGGGCATAATGAGAGAGGTGGTGTCCTCACAATGGACCCAGCCACCTCGCTGCACCTCTCGCGTCCAAACAACCCCCCATTCTCCAAGTCCACTCCCCGCTCCCTCCCCCCCGCTCAAGTCGGAGGGTAGAAACAAGCACAAAAGCAACTGTAAATAACCATGAATGTTAATCCAGCATTAATTGGTTCCCTCTTAAAATGGGTGTGGATTTTCACCGGCTGGGTTCCTCTGCGGGTCATTAAAGGCATAAACCCCTTCTCATTGTTTACCTAACGAGTTTTTTCTATGTTCATATAAAAAAAAATAAAAAAAATGGCGACATTATCGCGATGACCTCACTTGATCACGTTTTGTCTGAACAATGAGGTGTAAAATGTGAGCAGCAGCCCTCCCGTCTCCTCCCTCCGCCCCGCGTGTTTTAACAGTAGCATAATAAAGCCATAACAGTCTGCAGGGATTTTATTTCTTCTTCTTCCATGCTCACCTGTGTGTGTTGATGCCGTGCCGCATGAGGCTAAACGCTCTGCAAACGAAGTGTGCACAAACCCCGCAGCAGAGCAGAGGTCAAGTTTGTGTACAAGAGTTAAAATTTTGTTGCGTCCAACGCTCTTGTCTGCAGCTTGGGAAGTTTCCACACAAGGGCCACTACACAATCCACAGACGCCAATTATCCCTTTTCCCCCGGAGCCGCCTTAAGCAAGTTTTTCAAAACTCCTTTTCACTTGGCTCTTGTCAAGCAGTGAAAGAAAAACCAACCACCATGTCAAGAGAACTCAGCTGCCTAGCAACGAGGCCACAGTTTAAGTCTGATTTGCTTCAGGTTCTTGAGTAATGGGAATTGACAACGTAAAGCCAAGTCGCAAGTGTTGTTTGTCACCTCTGAAACGCAAACAAAAATGCATTGTTCTTTTTTCAAAGTATTGAGCGTATGATTGATGTTTAGAGCCCACAATGGTATCGTTCATTTCTCCCTTGCGTTGTTGTTTCCGTCTTTCTTCCGCGAGGCCTGATGTCATATCTTTTCACGGCGAGTTAAAGGTTTTGAAGGAGCATGAAAACGCGCGGCTTTTCATCTTTTGCAGCAGACGGCAGCGCGGGCGTACGCATTCCTAGAGCTGGTGAACTTTAATGATTCCATTGAGCCGGTGTCGCATCTCACCCAGAAATAATTTAATAAGAAACTTTGGCCTTTAGAAGTCTCTGTGTCCTGTCACAATGGTCGGAGGGGGCGACGAAAGGCAGCCTCGAGTGCAACAAAGAGAAAGCCTTGAATGTTAACGCCTTTGATGCTCTTCATCTGTTTGCTCAGCAGCTTTACAGGATTTGTTTTCATTTGACGGACCGTGATATCAAAATGTATAAATGTATGGCTTTACATTAGACTGTGCATGAATGGAGAAAACCATTTTAAATGATGCAGTAATCCATTTTTTTATATATTTATTTTATGAACTGGAAAAAGAAGTTAGACAAGGAAGAGAAAACCGTATTTGTCTCTATGCAAATTTATTACACGCATGATGTTTTGGGTTACTAAAGATAATCATAACTAAAATCAGATCCAATAACTATTTAAACTGCTACCTAATACCGAACCAACACAATGCGCTCAACTGAGGGCTGAAATTTACTTTTTGTGGTTAAAAAAGAGCAGGAGAAGCAGAAAAGCTCCTAATTTTCTTGAACATTTCACAACCTTTAGATCAGATGTGCAATTGAAGGCCCGAGGGCCAAAAGTGGCCCTTGGACAATCTCCATCAGGCCCTCCAATATCCTTATCTAAAAAAATAAATAAATAAATGATTTACCGTATTTTTCTGACTATAAGGCACACTTAAATTCAGTTATTTATAAATGTGTATAACGTATATGCAATTTGTTAATTGCAATGAGACATAAGTAAATTTAAATTAAACATCTTACACAATTTTTTTAAAAACATTTTTTGAGTTATTGCGGTTCCAGGAATAGGCTAAACCTTAAAGACTTAGAAACACAAATTTATAAGTTTGTTTTGCATATTTCCGCTAACATGTACAACGTTTAGCTAACATACGGTATATAATATAATGTTGCAAGAGCCAGTTTACAGAATAAGTCTAATACAGTAGTCCTTCATTTATCACAGGGGATCCGTACCCTGAAGCCCCCATCTGCAAGTGTTCTTGGCCATGCGCACTTCTCCGCTCTGTACGGAGAACAGCTGCAGGAGGAGGAAGCTTTTTCTGCAGCTGTGGGGTGCACAAAGGTGCAGCATGTGTTAAATAATTTAAAATAATTAATTGTAAATTGAAAAAAAAAATCCTTGCCAATCGTGCGGCTCATCCATCAGTCAGCTAACTTGTCTGCCATGTCCAATTTTATTTTGAAAAACCTCGATAGAGCGAGTCAGCGAAGAATGAACCGTAAAGTAGCGAGGGACTACTGCATTCCTAAAGTATATTGGAAAGACGTTTTTATAAAACATGCTGACTATGCTACTTCTTAGTTCATATCTTAGATCTTATTACTGTTATATTCTGTTGGATGTAACTGGGACCCTGTGTATACAGTTTTGTTCCACCTCATGTACCATATATGATGCGAGTGACAATAAAGAACCTTGACCTTGTCTTTTTTCTTCCCGCAGGTCTAGATGTAGACTTCAATGATGTTGATTTGTGTTCTCTTTATACCTCTCTATCTCCTCTACTCCTCCTTTCCCTTTTAACCCTTCCCTCACTTTTCTACCTTTGTTTTCTTCCTTGTCTTTTCATCACTGTGTCCATTACATCTTAAACAAAACCAAAGCATATTCTAATAAAGTTTTATTTAAATATCAAGTAAATCTGTTGGGCATCACCTCGACACTCAGACAATAATTATGAGTGGCACAATGTCGAACAGGACAAGAGGAAAAAAGAAAGGAAAAAAGAACCTTGACCTTGACCTTGACCTACAACAAGGAAAACCTTGCAAAGGACTTCTAGATGATCTACCATTAAGAAAATGTATTTTCAGTTCTCTATCTGACCCTTTGCTTTAAACATCTCGTCTCTGCGATAGATAATCATTTTTCTGACAACTGTAGTTAGTTGTTAGATTTGGAAGATGGTAATGTTTTCTGCTCCACGGAGCATTTCTTTAGAAACACAAATTGGCACAATAAGGAAGACCTCCATCACAAAGGAAAATTTGTGTAGAAATAAGTGGCTTCCTTTGCCTCTCCGTTATGGCGTCCCACGTGAAGCTCTGGCAAATATGAAGGCAAGACAATCGTCAACAGTAACCTCAGTGACATCAAAGGACCCAGACGGTGGAACTGAAGAAGTCCACAGAGGGTCCACGAAAAAACAAACATCACTGAAGCCCATGTTTCTCCACGGAGAACCCCCCCACACACACACACACACACATTCACGCTCACACCCTCCCTCATTGCTGCTGCAGCTCAGAGTGAATCCTGCAGCCATGGTGCTGTTTATAGTGCCATCTGCAATGGATTGCAAAGCTCTGTCATCGCTGCAAACAATTTTTTCCCACCTAGGGTTTAACACAGGCCGCAGTGATAACAAAGCATCTTATCCTCACACGCTGTAAAAAAACGGGGGAAAGATTTTTCTTAATTGCGGCGAACCCCACTGTTCACTTTGTGCCTCGTGTTCATTGTCATATCAAAGCACGTCCCAATCTGTGGGAACTAATCTCCTGTAAGCGTTCACATTCTCCTTTATATTCATTGCGATCTGTGTATGAAGTCGCATTAAAATGGTTCAAATATGAGTGCACTGTCATTTTTGCAAGTTTTCCCATTTTGACAATGATCTTCGTTACTTAACGTAACTGCTTTGATCAACGTTTTCTTAAAGATTGAGTGATTGAGGGTGTGATTTAACGACGAGCGAAGGAGTTTAGTTGAAATGATGAAGCATTGCATTTCTTAATGTATATAGGAGCCAACACACTGGGAGAAGCCCGTCTTGTTGTGCTTTGTTGCTCGTTTATAATCATCAACGCGCTGAAATAATCAAGAACTACATCCCCACAACAAATCGCGCTTGGTGCAAAAACCATATCTGATGTCTCTCAGGTTTTTGACATTGTCTGAAATGTCTTCCAGCAGCCATAATAAATGGCTTTCAGCACTCATGCCATCTGTCCTTAATGAGTCCATTTTCTTCTCCGAGCCATTTCCATACTGTATTGTGCATTGCCTTAACGTGCATTTGCATAATTGTTCAAAGATTTTATTCCCTTTTCTCGTGCTAAAATAGATATCCACGCTGGGAGTCAATGTGAGTGGAGAAGAATGGAAGAAGTGGAGATGTTTGTGGAATAATTTGCAGGGAGAATCCATTTTTTCCCCTCCTTTCTAAGCCCTGCAGTAACCTAATCAGGAGTTGCTTTATCTGCTAATCCACATTTAAACTTTAACCTGTAGGGGGGCTCTTTGTGTTAGTTAATGTAAGCATAAAGGCAGAGGATGGTCTGAATGACTAATCAGATCCATCATACATTGCAAGACTAAATAGCTTTTTCCGAATGGGAATCAAAATTAGCGTGACCTCCATCTGAGGAGAAGCAGGGTAAACTTTAAATGAAACGACACGTTACAGAAATGGTTGAGTGGAATGAATTTAGCGCTCCGAAGGCAACTTCTTAATCAGCTCAGCCGTCTGAGCCGGACAGAAATGGCATAGTCGGGTGAACGAGGGCGCGAATGGGGGGAAAAAACTTGGCATAAGCAGCTGCTTATGGATCAACGCAGGGAATGAAATGGAAGGGCAGGCATATAACGGGAACAAATGCTGGAAATTTAATAAAAGGTAATTTGGAGGAACTCCTTAAAAAGGCCCACAGGACTCTCTGGGGCTACAATGACAAATGACAGCCAGGACACATGACGTATTAGGCTTTTAATATTTCAGTATATAAAGACAATTAGAAGTTGGCGCTCAGAGGAGGGTGCAAATGAGCTCATCTGACAACAATGGGTAATTCATGGCACCGTTTTCAACGTATCAGCTGAAATGTAAAAAATATATATATATATAATAACTCCAGTAACTGATACATTTATAGATTTATTTGTTTAATGCGACTTTATCACCATCAACTGTGAATGTTTAGAATGGCCCAGAAACACATTATTTACCATGACATAAGCACTCCTCGTTGGATTCAATTACCTGTCACAACGGCTTTGTTCTAAACGGTGCAATTCACGAGAGATCAGAGACGTGACTCTTTTTTTTTTTTTTTTTGTGCCTTTTTTCACAGCTTTAAACATCTGTTGACAGAGTTCACATTCAGCCCTGTGGGACTGGCACTTAAATTTGTTTTCTCTCAGCCTTATACGGCGCAGAGACACCGAATGCTTGTCCAATTCTACAACAGTCACATCTGGAGTCCCAGATGCAAAGAAACATAGAGTTTTAAATTAATTTGACGACATTTAATTATCAGCCTAAATAATTTTTTTAAAGGTTTTTATTTTTGTAGAACAATATGAGCAGTGCTGTTTCTGTGTAGAAAGCTGACTGATACCTTCCAATTGTATTATATTTTTCAGTTTTTAATGAGTAAAATGCTTCTCTTTGAGGAGATTTAAAATTAAAAGCAGAATGCACGTTCCCCTGTACAGTATTGCATTTCTCCATATTGCATTTCTCCATTACAAAGGTCATGAAATGCTTTGAATCTTTTCTGAACTCTTTCCACTTAAAAATATCAAATATAACAACAAACCCTATATTATTCTGACATTTCATGTAAATTTCTGTGGATTTCATGCACCTTTTAATTTATAAAACAAGTTCAGGCACAACCGAACCTTCTGAGAGTTTAAGATTTACAGATAAATCTGCTGTTCATTGACTTTCAAACATCTCAACCTACATATATTTCTACAGACAATCCCAAAAGCAGAGCAGGTAATTAGTTCACTGTATGAAAGAGGCTGAAAGCTTTGGATTGCACTCGAGGAAATAATCATTTTCATGTTAATAAAGTTTGCTGCTCCTGAGGAAAGTGTGCATGAAGTCTGTTTGTGCTCACAGAATGCTGGACCAGTTAAAGATGGTGCTGTGGTTTTTCCCTCTAACTTTCTGGAAGGAGGTGAAAGAGCTTCTTCTGTTCCACTTGTTCTCATTGTCTTGTTTCCACCAAGATCCCACAGCTCTTCAGTAGGATCTAACTCCATCTAGTGGCCCTGTGAGCTCTCTTCTGCATGCATCAAAACACAACTTATCCAGCTGCAAACATCCCACCTTCTACAGTCAAGCTCTTTAAAAATGTCTTTAACAACCGGCATATTTTTGTTGTATTGTATGCAATTCGTTTTTATTATAAATTTGTAATAATCAGAGCCATTTTGGCCACATTTCTAAAGGACTGTTCAGCCAGAGCATACTGCGTGATAAAACTAAATTTTGAAGCCAGTGCTCGCAGCCCAACAATAAATGAAGCCGTCTCAGGGGACGTGTAATCTTTGCACATCCTCTAAAGCTCATTATTCCCATAATTCCACAATAAAGTTGTCTCGGTCATATTGACGTTAGCCACTTTTTTCTTCTTTCAAGAATCCTAATGAAGTTGTCCGGTCTGGTTTTCATTTAGCAGATTACAGTATGTAAAGAAACAAAAAGCCAGGCCAAGGCTTTGCAACTGTAATCACTCAATTTACAACCACTCTCAGGACTTATATGACAGGCCAATTTTCACACTTATTAAGCCTCTGACACACTTGAAATAATCGTATTAGCCGTTTTTTTGTGAAATTAGCCCCAATTTCTGGCAGACATTCATGAGTCAATGTAATGGACCTGCATGTATAACTTGTGATGTCTCTATTGTGGCTCAGCAGCTGGCAGAAGTGAAAAGACCGGGCCTCAGTTGGAGCTATAACTCAGAATCCGCTCTCTGCTTGGGCCTCTATAACAATCTTTATGGTTCAGATCTTCTGAAGTGGGGTTTTGTGGAATTATTACTAAGAATAAATATCTTACCTGTTGTAGAAAGCTTTTTTTAGTGACCTCAGTTTAGACAAACCAAGTTTTTTGTTTTTTTTCTGAGCAGACAAGATAGTCCAAGACAGGCCAAGCCAAAAGTGGATTGTTGCCATCTGAAAATAACCTTAATTACAAATTTCATAGTGTTTTGTGTGCTATTTTTTTAAAATGTTACATCACCGTCAGCTTTGGACTACATGGTTGTTTTCATTTAGCATTTGTAGGAAGAAATAGCAGCAGCTAGCTAGCTGTAGGACTTGCTATGCAACTTGAGGTATTTTTGGCAAAAAAAGACATTTGCTTGTATAAATATTCAATTTAAGTGTCAGCTCTATAAATTTTACAACACGGTGTTTGCAGGAACTGCTATAAACTTTTTAATTATTTGAGTTATTTTGAACTGAAAGCAATTTACTTTGGTCTTGGCTCCATTTAGACTAGATGTTAGCTTCTCAATTCAACCAGAAATAAGCTATTTCTTGAAACGGAAGGTGTTCAAAAAGCCATCTACAACAGGTAGGATGTTATTTGTTCAAAAAGTTTCACCAGAACCCCATTTTGAAAGACCTGAACTACTGCTTTAGATAAAAAGACAGGAAGTGTTTTGAAAACTTACTGTCATGGAGGGAGAAAGGAGAAGTTCGAGAACCGTTCTCCAGCCATGACTGTAAACAGCTCGTTTGTTTTCCACCCGCTATGGTTGACACAGCTCACATTTTGCCTCTGTGCCACTGGTAAACATGGCCAAAGTAGCGAGCCTGAAACTTGCGGTGTCATAATTCACTACCACAAAATGAGGCCTCTCACTGGGAGCGGTGGAAAGAAAATAAATAAAAAAAATCCATGAGGCACTCCTCTCGTCGCCCCCCTCCAGTGAGGAATGCACACACTGCAACCAGTTTGCTGTAGTGGGGTATGCCACATCCTGGCACTTTTATCTTTAACCCCTGACCCCCTGGCACATCTGGAAACATAGTTGGAGTCGAACACGAGGACGTTTTCATTCTCCCCACCCAGAGCTTCTTAAGTTGCAAGTTTGGGCATGGCTCGCTCAAGGACGAGACGGACAATGGCTGCACGAGCTATGAACTTTGGGATGTTAGCAACTTGAGCGGTCAAGCAAGTGGCGATGGTGAGAAAATACGATTGTTCTTTTTGGCGTGGTTGCGTCGAGTCTTTGGAAGTAGATAAACATCTCAGCTGTGGCTGGACGTCTTTGATGTCTGACGATGATGTTGCGAAGACGGAGCCGGAGCCAGTGAAAACACGTCTGACCTGGATAATATGAAGTATCACACAGAGAAAACCTTTTTTACTTCTTCACAGGATCAAATCTTTACGATCAGATCTGTATTTTGGCTCGTTCAGTCTTGACTTTGCGGACTGGTCTAAGCAGGACTTTTATTTTTCTCTGAGCTTTAAAAGGTTTCAGATAGACGGACTTTCCTGGCATATTCTCTAAAAGGAGCGGGCGCAACATACCGCAGGGTAGATGTTATTCTTTAAAATCTGCAGCTTCAACAGACTGAGCCAAGTTCACCTGATGGTTAAAGCAACACATATAAATGATCAATCAGCAAGTCATCTTTGAATAAAACAGTGAGTGGAATATTAGTTTGGATAATCTGGATTAAAGAAGTTAACTTTCCTGACAACAGGATAATTGCTTGTCAGCATCTTTTCTGAAATTTGTCGTTGTGAACATGATTTTTAGCTGAGACCCGGTTGGGGTTTCGTCCTGACCATTTAGTAATTCTGACGTTTACTAGAGCTCCATTTGTCTGTCCAGCTGTTTTCTCCACAGCTGCTTTATTATTCTATAGCAGGCCATAAATTAAACTACAGTAAATCATTTGCTTCTCTAACAAGAGGATGAACATAAATTGATTTACTTGCTGGTGTTTTAGTCTAATATTCTTCAATTTTGAGTGACAGCACTCGCAAAGTATATATTACTTTCTCCTTCCTTGTAAAATGTATACATTTATTTATTGAGGTATGAAATGCTTATAAATGTCTTCTGACTTCATGCATAATTGCAGCTTGTCACCCTGAAGCACTTCCTGACATATTGCAGACACACTTTAAAGAGTTTATACTTTTCAGTCACAACTTTTACACCACGTTGGAACTTTGAGTAAATATCTTAAATGCAACTAGAAAATTTGTATTTTCTGCAAAAAACGCAGCATGGATGCTGAAGGACTTGCTGAAAAATATCTGAAATTAGATAAAACATGCTGAAATGCAGCTGAAATTGAAGAGCACACCTAAGTTAGCAGGAAAAAAGCTGAGAGAACACATATTTGTAAAATTAGATTTAAATAAGCAGAAATTAGCACAAAATTTAGAAGGAAATCAGCTAAAAAAGCTGAAATTAGCAAAAACAAAAGCTGAAAAGTGGCTGAAAAGGCAGAAATAACCTTGAAAAACAGGAGGAAGTGAAAGAAGCTGAAAATATCTTAAAAAAAGTGGAATTTATTTGTAGTTGAAAAGCTGAATTTAGCACAAAACAGCTAAAAAGTAGCATAAAAAGCTTAAACTAGTAGAAAGAAGCTGAAAGGAGCTGAAATTAGCTGAAAGAAGGTAGAAATTACCACAAAAAAAGTGGATTTATCTGAAAACAGTTGCAATTAGCTGAAAAATGCTAAAATGCTAAAAGTGTAGCTGAAGAAGAAAGCAGATAGAATAAATAATTGTCCAGTTGGACTGAAAGAAGCCAAAAGTAGCACTAAAAAGTAGATATTATCTGAAATAAGCTGAAATTAGCAACAACAACAACAAAAAAAAACTGCTGAAAAGTAGCTAAAATTTCTGAAAGAATCTTAAATTAATAGAAGGAAATAAGAGACCCCTTTTTTTTCCTGAATTTGCTGAATTAGGCTGAAAAAAGTTTAATGAGTGCAAAAAAAAAATGTAGAATTAACCAAAATAGCTAAAAGTAGCATAAAACCACTAAATAGTAGCTGAAAAAACTGAAACTTGCAGAAATAGGCTGAAATTATCACAATAAGTTACAAGAAGAACAAAAAATATTATTAGCAGAAATAAAACTCTAAAAGGACCACAAAACAGCTGAAAAAATAAACCAGCTGAAAGTAGCTGAAAAAAGTTTAAAACTGCACAAGGAAGCCGAAAAAAGCTGAACAGGGACAAAATGTGAAATGAGCAGCAAAAGGTTGCAAAACACATCTAAAGATTTGAAAGATGTAAAATGAGCTAAATTTTCTGAGGAAAAAGTTGACAGAAAAGGCTAAATGTTTCAAAAAGCTAAAGACGCACCAATACCAAAAGTCACAGCACCCTTCTGAACGAGCTGAACATTTTGATACATGATTCGTTGAAGTAGCACAAACATTGTGGAACGGGAAAGATGCAGAAAAAAAAAAAAAAAAACAAGAAAAATGGATCGCAGTAGTGTGAATGATTCATAAACATTCACGCAATAATGTTGCTGTTGTTTAGGTAAAAGTAAAATTCTATTAACCTTTGGACATATAATGGTATATATTGTAAAGTAACTCAAAACAAATTAAGCTCAGGGTTGTAATTCTGTAGAGAAAAGAAGAATTTGAACAAGAGCTGGAAACATTTACTATAGAATTCACAAAACATCTCAGTGGGCTGTAAAAGCGGGCCGTATTTTTAACATCTGCAGCTCTTGCTGAGCGGAGCTGCGGAGGGAAAGACCATTTCAAACATCTTAGTTCTCAGTGGTGTTCTGGCTTACAGGCTTAGAGTCCATGTCTGCCACATTTTCATGAATGCTCTGCCTTGTAGCTCTACAGCAGACCTGATAGTTATTCTCGATTCTTACATCACTTTGTTTCAAATTGTTTTACAGCAAAAAAAAAAAAAAAAGTTAAATAAAATCCATATTTCAAGTTGTTTGCTAAGTTTTGAGAAGGGCACTTTTTTTATTATGGAAAATGGGAAGCAATCCCGACACCTTTCATCATTCATGGACGTCTTTGGCTGATTAACATTTTGTCCTCTCTCTTCCAGCAGATAAAGACAAAGGAGACAAGAAGACGACTTCAGAGAAAACCCGCCTTTACTTTGTGACTTGTGTGTTTTATCATAAACAGATCAGGCTGGTTCACCCAGGCCAGACAAGAAATGGAGGCGACAGATTAGAGGAGGTCACTCCATGCTAATGAGAATCATTACGATCACACGAAAGCCAAATAAGTTGTCATCTTATTTATGAGGCAGAGCATTTAAATCAAAAGGTTAGTCATATCTTAGACAGAGTCCTTCACTGCAAACCAACCTTTAAAGGTTTTATTTTTTTTTATTTATTTTAGTTTTATATACCCTTTTGTTGGTTTTCCTCCTTCCTTTTGAGCCAAAATAAAAAAATAAAAATAAAAAAGGCAACATCCAGATTGAGTTGCCTGCTAATTTATTGATAAGCTTCAGGCGCAGATCTTTGCTCGTTCCCCCCCTCCCTGTAAAGTGCCAGGCTGAATAATTAGCAAACATCATCAGACAAGACGTGGAGCCACCGAGGACTTGATGTTTCCTGAAGTTTCTGCGCCCCGAAGCCTTCCCCCAGCCACTAAAGAATGTTTGCTCTTCTTGAAATTAGATGGGTTTAATTGCTGTGGAACAAGAGCAAAAATGCCCCCCCCCCCTCCC
>JARVGV010000646.1:18076181-18087752 GCA_031762435.1 Hypsolebias longignatus
CATACTTTTCTAACATGCTCATTAGAAACGATGGAAAACAGTTGCCTTAGTGCAGAAACTTGGAAGCAAGAGCAAAAACTGCACGCACACACATCCTTAGTGCAGACATGGAAGGTCAGTTTAACCTCACTCTTACAGTCACACAGCAAAAAGCAGTTTAATTTACTTTAATATCTGCAGGAAGCATACAAACATAAATTTCTGAAAATATAGTCAGAAAACATAAAAACATTTCCCAACTCAGCAGATCTGCAGAGACTCTGGGACCCTGTGTACATAATCTCGTTCCATCACATGTGGAGCAAATGACAAAGAATCTCTGGCTCTGATGCACGGAAGAAAAAAAAAAACTGCTATGAAAACGATAAAGGCTGGACCCTGAGGCTGGATCTGCATCTGTGGTTTTCGTGCACCCTGTTGCCAAGACAAACTGGCAGAGTTGGATACACATTCTTGCTGAGCTCTGCTCATCCCCTCAAAATGAAGATCCTCAGTCCTATATTAAGTTGTGAAATGCTCAGTGGAGCTGTTCAGACTGCTGTGTGTGCTATATTTAAACAGAGACACTGGTTTGGGCTCATAGTTGTGCATTTTTCTCAGTCTGCTTGACCCCAAATGTGTACATCAGATCAAGCAACTTGTCTTGGGATTATTTATATTTCCAAAATAAGCATTATGATTCTTCAGTGTCTCAAATCGGCACTTAAACGGGCCTGCTTGTAATCAAATGTACCCAGAGTCCTGTTTATGCAACTTGTCTTGGTTTTTAGATTGGCCACCAGTTCATTGGTTGGACCACTAGGACTTGAGCTAGTGCAAACTTTAAAATGAGATTCATCCAGAGGGAAATGCTGGGAAATGCTTACCAGCAGACTGGAAACTTGCATACTTGTCAGCTCTTATTAATTCAAGCTGAGTGCTCTTGAACAGGGTTGAGTATTGGAAGGCTTTTGAAATTGGTGCACCATTTTTAATTTGGGCTTAAAAAAAAAAAAAAAACTACCTGCAGCACTTGACAAATGGAGGAATTTCAGATGTACACCACTGTCAGTCAGTGATAACTGTGTGGGAACCTTCAGCTCTGACTACTGAAGGGGAAAGACTAATCAGAGTTCCACAGGTGTTCCTCATCTGACTGCAGCCATTCAATTACAAAACAGGACTAAGTGTTTGGTGACATTGCATCAATAAGGTTTTGTCTGGGATCGAAATGAATCGGAAGCTTGGCACTCCTGATGCAGCTTTCAGTGATCCTCAAAGCTTTTATTCTTTCACTGAACTTGACTAAAATTTCAGAACGTTTAGCCACACGGCTCTTTCGTAGGTCATTTAAGCTTTCAGAAGTTCTTTTAACCACTTTAAAAAGTATTGCTGCTTTTGAAGAACATGGAAGGCGTGGTGGTTCAAGAGTTGCGCGGTACTTGAGGTTCCCATAAAATGGCTTGGGTTGCAATTGTGGCACAACCCTCTCTGCCTGTGGTGTGATCCACCACTTTCTCTACTGAGGTCCTTGGCAGAGTTTCAGTTTGACTCCATTTGTTTAAGCCTAGATTGCAGGACATGTATTTATCCTAATGTCATGTCTAAAATTATCCCACTTGTTGGCACCTATATGCCATAAATTAGACATTTGGAACGAGGACTTGTAAAGACATGCCTACATGTGTTAAATGTCCTAACTCTTAATGGTCATGTTTTCTTCTCCACAGGGGGAGACCAAGGTGTTTTGAACGGCTTCTTCAGCAACTGGGCAACAGCTGACATATCAAAACATCTCCCGTTCATTTACAACCTCAGCAGCATAGCCATCTACACTTACCTCCCAGCGTTCAAGCAGTACGTGTCCGTTCATGTCACGTCTTTAAAGCCACGTGTGAACTTCAAAACTTAAGCGTTTACCTTCAGAATTGCAATATTTACATCTGCAAAACAATAGTTGCAACACAATCTGTCATGACTTAACGGGATGTGCACTCTATGAAGAGCCAAGATGCAAGCGGAGACCTGATCACATGAACGCGTAGTCACATTGTGACATGACCTCGAGTAGCGAGCGGTAAGATTCCAGGCACTCAGCTGGGGGCGTCACACTCCCCAACAGCTGATACCACTCCTGAAATAGATCACTTTTATTTAGACCTCTTTATGTTTCCGTCCTGGGCTGGTCATTGTGCGTAACCTTAAGCCCTCCCTCCTATATTCCCTGCTTCTCTGTGCCTCGGCGTAGAAACGAGAAGCAGTACTTGGCTCCTGGGTTTGGCATTTCCTGGCATCAAGCACACATCACTAGGTTGGTAAACATGTTGGTGGCTGTCGGCAATGGTGCTTAGAGGTCTGGCAAAGGAAAGGAAACAAACTCCCACAGGGCCAGATTCCTACTTTGATTTTGTTTTTACATGGCAGGATGCCAACCAAACTGCAATATCTGTGGGCTGCTTTAAAACTAGTGTATCAGCTTCAATATTTTTAGACTTCAAAAGGCAATTTCATCCGTATTGAGAGAGTTCAATAGGCTTTTTGTCCAAGCTCTTGGAAATTGTGTAGCTTTAAGGAAACTTTTTACACTTCCAGTTCCTTTTGCTTGACTTTTTTTTTTTTTTTTTAGATGTTAACTCTTAACAAGCAGTGGGATAAATGTATTTAGAAATATTTGAACAATATTCTAAAATGCTTGTACTCTTTAGCAAATATGACAACTTTAAAAAAAAAAAAGGGATAATTTTAAGAACAAAACGGCATGTCTGCATCTATTGTACAGTACTTTGATTAGCTACAAATATTGGTCACATTCTTTCTCTTCAGGTTTGGCAGCAGCGCCAAGGTGGTCCATTTCCTTGGTCAAAGCAAACCATGGAGCTACACATTTGACCCCCAAACCAAACAGATTTCAGGAGGTGTGCAAGATGCCCCCACACACCCAGCCTTCCTCCTGGACTGGTGGACCCTGTATGCCAGCACTGTGGTGCCAGTGCTGCAGGAACAATATGGAGACGAGCCTTTTGTCTCTGGATGTTTGGAGGTGAATTAAAATTAATTGGCGTAATTATGCATTCTTGAATTTTAAATTTCCTTTTTCCCGTCAGTTTAACAGCTCGGCTTGGAGGAGGATCCAAAAAGTTAGAAGGGTATCTTGCTGCTGTACCACTGTTCTTGTGCTAGCACTTTAACCAGAGCCTTTTAGTTTGATCTTAGCAGCTTTTATCTATGCAAATTGTGGCTCATCTTGTAATTTTCTGCTTCCCTTTCTGTCTTCTGTTCATATCAAAAGTCCCAAGAAAGTGACACAACAGTCACTACTGAGACTGTACAGGTATGGAGACGAGTGGGTTTGTGTTTGCACTTGGTTGACTACATTAAGTCTTAACTGGTTTGGTGTTTGCCTGTGGCTAATACAAAAGGGGTTCACGGTGCTATTGCGTAAACTAAAAAAAGTTTTGTCCCAACCGATTTAATGCAATGTTAATTGTCAGGTTACCCATTTTTACTGTTTAACTTTGTCTTCAGGTGGAAAGCAGCACGTCACATGCATCTGTAGAACCTGAGATGTCTTCTGAACAACGGAAGGAGCAATGGGAGCAAGGTCAGGCCGACTACATGGGAATGGACTCGTTTGACAATATCAAGAGAAAGCTCGACACTTTCCTCAAATGAACCGGATGGAGGCAGAAAATAAAAAGCACTTGCAGTCTAACAAA
Source organism: Hypsolebias longignatus (assembly GCA_031762435.1). Lineage (NCBI taxonomy): Eukaryota > Metazoa > Chordata > Actinopteri > Cyprinodontiformes > Rivulidae > Hypsolebias > Hypsolebias longignatus. The sequence continues at coordinate 18,079,877 of JARVGV010000646.1, forward strand.
TGGTCACGTGTTTCTTCAAAGTTGATTGGTCTCTAGTCACTTTCCTCAAGAGCCAATCTCTACCATCAGCGTAACTCTTCCATTCTGTGAAAACTATGCAATAACAAAATGACACTTAAACATCTCTAATAGCTGCTCATCTAGTTTTGCCTTGCTTCTCTAAGAAAATGGCAAGTTTACATTATTTTCCAGAGTGAAAATCTTTGCTTGTATTTTAATGTTGGTGCTCTATTTGAGAAACTACATTTTTGCAGTTGTGTACTTTTTTTTTTTCTGAACTTGGCTTTTTTTTTTTTTAAAGTTTGCTTACAGTATTGTTAAAGGGCTCTGTTAGTCAAATGAGCTCTAGAGCTTTAGTGCCTTAAGTTATACTTTGTGCTGCTACCATCCTGTTCCATCAGCTGTTTTCCTGTACGTGACTTGCGTTGAATTGTATTGCATTTTAATTGACCAGAATGTTGGCTGTATCAATTTTTCATGTGAAAAGGAATTAAAAGAAATACAGGGTTATCTGTTTTATTTTGGTTCCTGAAACTGTGGAATATCCTAAAATAGGTGCTTTCACTAACTTGCAGTTGGAACACTGAGGTCAATTTTTTATTTTTTTTTTTTAAGCAAATTATTTGCACATTTTCTATTTTATTTTTTTTTTAAAGGGAGTGTAAATTCAAAATTGACAATTTTTGGCTCCCATTTCTCATGAGCTATATGCAAATATCCAATATTTATCTGTTTAACAACTTCCACCTTGCGTAATGTCACTGAAATTGGAAACATTAACCTAAAAATGATGCAGAAACTGGTTCATGCATTTGTCACGTCTAGACTGGTTAATGGTTTCTGTGTGTCCAAAAACAAGTCTAGTTGATCCGAAATGCTGCTGCCAGAGTCTTAACTGGACTTGGTAGAGATACAGTATCTCCATTTTTAGCTTCTCTATTGGCTCCCTGTCAAGTCCAGAATTTAATTCAGTCTTACTTCTAACCTACAAAGCTCTCAACAACCTAGCTCCATCTTATATTGGAGATCTTATTGTTCCACATTTGCAGGTTTACTTGCAGTTCCTAGAGTTTCCAGAGGTGAATGGGAAGATCTTTATCAGGCTCCTCTCTTGTAGAACCAACTTCCAGTTTCTGTCCGTGAGGGTGACACACTGTCCAGTTTTAAGACTTTCCTTTACGATAAGTCCCATAGTTAGGGTTGGTTTGTTATGCTGCCATAAAAAATTGACCTAATTTCCTTAACTGTTAGAATAGTTTTTGATATCTATAAACATGCAATTCTTGACGTGCCATTGTGTATCTGTTCCTTTCAAACCCAGCCGGTCGAAGCAGACGGCCGCTTGTCCTGAGCCTGTGGCTCTGCTAAAGGTTCCTTCCTCATGAGGGAGTTTTTCCTTTCCACTGTCGCCTTCATGCTTGCTCAAGAGGAGAGGCGATGAAGTTAAACTCAAAGCAGTCTGCTCCTCAGATATATACTGGTAGTGTTAAATTATTTTTATGTATATGGATGTTTTTGATTCAGTGTCCTGAGATGACTTCTGTCACTTGGTGCTGTATAAGCTGAATTGAATATGTACACAAACAGCATCTCAAATTCACAAATGTGTAAATCCATGTTGGGGAGCACTTCTCCTTTGTTGAGATCATCCATCCACATCACAGGTGTGGCATAAAAAGATTAGCATAATTATGGCACTGGTGTACCTTAGACTGGTCACAATGAAGGCTATAGTGTGCAGTTTACTTCGCTGTATTGGATGGAGCTGGGGTGGGGACCATTCGCCTCGTGCAGTGCAACATCCACGCATAGAATTGATCAGGTTGTGGAATGTTGGTCCACTCTTGTTCAATGGCTGTACAAAGTTGCTGTATATTGTCAGGAACTGGAACGCGCTGTCGTATTTGCAGATAGGTGACCTGTCCAGTATGTGTGTTAGCCATATAGAAATAGTGTTTTCAGTTTCCAACTACAGATCCGTGCAACATGGGACCATTATCATGCTGTGACGTGAGATGATCGTGGATGAGTGGCACAGTGGGCTTCAGGATCTCATCACAGTGTCTCTGTACATCCAAAATGCCATCAATATGATCCACCTGTGTTTGTTGTTCATGAATTTATGCCATAACCCCACCGTCACCATGGGCCACTCGATCACAATGTTGACAATGGTTAACCACTCACCCACACACATGCGTCTAACATCTGCCATGTACAGTAAAAACCGGGATTCATCTTTGTATCTGTGAATAGAGGAAGAAGGTTGACACTTCTCACTTTTCTACACTTTATTTGTTTTGCACTCGTTAAAGGACACCAGCTGGTCAGTTTACTGACCAACAACAACTTAAATACAGTATATTCACCTCTTTAATATTCAGAAATGGGTCACTGTAGAATCTGTTACCTACAGGGAGTTCTATACCACAACAAATGTGCATCCAAATGAGGAGACCAAAAGTGTCATTGAAGTTTCATTACAAAATTAAATTAAGAATCATCAATAATAAACCAATTGAACAAACCAAATGGTAAAGGATAATAATATGGAGAATAACTTTTTTATCTACCTGGATTATTAAGCTTACAAACCTATTTGATAAATAATTTATTTGAGATTTTGGTTGAAAGATATTGTGACCAGATCAAGTCATTAATTGTCACTGCAAGTCAGGAAATGATTTATCAAGTTGTATCAACATAACCAGTAAAACCAGACCCAAACTTGTACAGTATTCATGTCATGAGGTTTCTGCTCCTTACCGTTTCAGTTTGTGGGCTGGGCTCACTCATCTTTCTGGGTTTTTGCAGGTGGATCAGACCAGGATACACCATGAGGAGAGGACTGGGCAGGCCAGGCACTACCCAAGGTAAAGTCTCTGTGACTGCTTCAGGGGTGAAGGATGACAGCTGATGAGAAGGTGTGCAGGTGATGGGGAAGCTTCAGCCGGCTTACACTTTAAGTTGAAAACGTGAGTCTTCCCATGAGAAAAACAATGCATCTTCGGTACTTGAAACTTCTAATTTGCTTCTAACAAAAATTGTAGCTGAGCAAACATGTTTCTTTGCTCAGGAATAATACAAAGATGGACGTCAGACGAACATATCAGGATGGGGAAAACAGGCCAAAGTGTCACACAAAGAAACAGAACTCTCGGCTCTCAGAAGTGTTTTGGGAATCTCTCAGATGTCATGACTCCCCTCTGAAGTAAACAGAGTCCAGCTCAAAAAGGCACACAGGTGTCTCTGTAGGAAAAGTTTGTTAAAACACATTTCACACGACTTCATTACAATGATTGCAAATAATCAACATTACTTATGTTCACACCTCATATTCAAAAGTCAAAGTAACTTTAAAGAAAACAGTTTTTGGCGAGTTTGGACAACAAGTCATGGGTCAGAGGTCATAGAGGAGTGCATCTTCATGCTACAACGTGTAAATAACACCTCTCAATCGTGTCATACCACAACGAGACCTCGATGAGGATGACTAACAGTCAGATGAGCTTCCCTGAGACGGTTTCTGACAGTTTGCCCATAAATTATTTGGTTATGCAAACAGATTGTTGCAGCAGTTGTCTGGGTGGCTGGCCTCAGACAATCTCGGAGGTGAAGATGCTGGATGTGGAGATCCTGGGCTGGTGTGGTTACACATGATCTGTGGTTGTGAGGTAGTTTGGATCCTACTTCCAAATTCTCTGAAACACCTGTGAAAATGGCTTAAGGTGGAGAAATGAACCTTGAATTCACGGGCAACAGCTCTGGTGGACATTCCTGCAGTCAGCATGCCAACCGCAGTGTTAAAACTGCACACTTTAGAGTGGCCTTTTATTGTGGTCAGCCTAATGCACACTTATGCAATAATCATGATGTCTAAGTTGCATCTTAATATGTCACACCTGTGAGGTGGACGGATTATCTCAGCAAAGGAGAAGTGCTACAGATTTACACATCTGTAAGACATCATCAAAATTACAAGAAAAAAAGGCTGAAGCATTTCACTCTGTGTGCATTGAATCTGAGTTTCATCTTCTGAAATGACTGACAAAAAAAATTAGAACATTTTCACAATATTCAATTTTTAAATGCACCTTTGACAGAAAAAGGCCTTTTGTGGAGATAAGGGAAAACTCTTATAACATGCATCGAAGTTAGAATTTTAATGCAGTTAAAATTTTCTCACTCCAACATTGGAGCATAGACATAATACAGTACAGTACTCAAGTTTATCACAACTTGTAGCACTTTTTTTTCTCCCGTGTGTCAGAGTAATTAACAACATGAGCAAATTTCAATATTAAAACTATTTCTGCAGCATTTTCATCAACGCATGTTCCTATAAGTGTTTTGGCATGCTCATTACATTACATAAAGAACAGTGTGTGTGTGTGTGTGTGCGTGCGTGCGTGTGTAAGACGACCAAAGAACCAGAGGTTTTTTGTTAGTTTTTTTTTAGAAATTGTGGAGAAGCCCAAAGCCATCTTCACCTTCCATGTTAAGAATTTTAATTATGATATTGAAGTACCATAAACATGTAGAGTTCCCAGATACAAGTTTAAGACACTCTTTTTTAATGTAAAGAGTGGAAATAATAATAACAGTTTTAAAATGCTGAAATGCCAGATCGTTCAACTATTTGGAATACATGTTTCAGTTTTTATTTATTTGTTTACCTTTCAATTTATTGGAGCACGAAATAATAAAAATCTTACCTTATCAAGTTCTGCCGGTGTGTAATTTCCACTGGTGTCCCACTGAGATGCAGTAGTTAAATTTAATAGTTTTAATTTTTCTGTCAAGCGTTAGTATTTTTAAAGGTGCTCTAAAATGAAACCTTATTTGACTGAAAATGGAAAGTTTTACATTTTCATGTATACATGTATGCTAATCTCTGTCTATGTGTGAATTTTCAGCTTAACCTATAACTTTAGGTCAAAATGTCCCATGTTTTGCTGTCCCCCACCCCCACCCCAAATATTTAGTCAATTAAAACTGAGCGTTAATGCCAGCAAGGCCAGTGGCTTTCTATTTTGCTTGGCAATGACGTTAACAAATACTTTTTTTTTTTCATTCATTCAACCTTTATTTAAACAGATAAGTAACATTGAGCCTCGAAGACTCATTTACAAGTGAGATCTGTTGGACAGACAATAAAAGTGGTGAAAAATGACACACTGGGTTTGGAGACAAAAAAAATTCCTAACACATTTTTGACCTCTGCTTGAAGGTCAAAAATGGGTTTGGGGTGGGGGCTGCCGAGGACGGCCAGAGGTGAATCCAGCGTACTGAAATGATGACAGAATGTTTATTCAGCTAGGCTCCTCTGAAAAGTCCGTGGACGGACCAACTGACCAAATAGAAGTCCATAGTTATGATTCGGAAGATTTTGTAGAAGAGAGGCTCTCAGACAGTTTCACAGACAAGACAAAGCAAAAGCAAAGCGGAGACCGAGATATTGCAATATCTCTGTGAGACTGCAGCACACTAAATCATGTATAGATAAAACGCATTATTCTGAGTTATTTTAACAATGCCTAAATTTGTGATAGCAGTGTAGCTGAAAGTGTTACCTGAACATAGTTGTCAACTGGATGACACACTGTGGATCCCATCTGCATAAACAAAGCACTACTTTATAAACCACTCCTGAGATCTCTTGTAGATTCATGTCATTATGCAGATGGTCGTAATCTGAGATCAATTTACCTGCTTGAGCAAAGGCTGTTAATCACCTGTTTCTTGTATTCCTCACCACTGAGCTCTCCTAAATTGTAAACAAGCCATAACTTTTAGTTGTCAGAGTCGCTACACGTTTTGATATAACTTTAAAAATCAATGTTAACATTTACCTTTGCCATATGACAAGGCTTCACTCGCAGCAAGGGCAGTGAGAACAGTAGGAAACAGCTCCAGGGATTTCCCACCACCCATTTTCCCCACTTTAATGGCGTCGACAAACAGAGATGCCAGTTTTGCAAGAGATGGTCCAGAGAGCGTGTGAGTCTGTGGGTAAAATATTATTACAAACTACCCCAAATGGTATGACTCCTAAAGATACTTTTAAAAACAAATAACTAGGCTTTTTATTTATTTATTTTTTACCTCCAGCATCAGCAGGCCAATGATATCAGCTGCTACCTCAGACTGAAGATCCCCAGACTCACACAGAGGAACACAGTGTTCGTATACAAGAAGCCTGCGATTTGCTCCTTCAGTGGAGTTAGGCGGAGAGCCTAAAGAAAAGGATCAAATACAACAAATTCATATATTTATATTAAATCTATGATAATAACATTCAGACTGAGAATTCATCTTATTACAACTGTTATATAAACAAAGCAACACAGTTTACTTACCCTTTAATATGCCTTTAAGCATAGCACCGACCTTACCCTTAAGGGCACCATTGGTTATCACAGTAATAATCTAGAAAACATGTAATTAAGCAAAAACACTATTTTAAGGCGGTTACAAAATCAAAATGGCCACAATAGACTTAATTTTACGTATGAAAAGTGTCCTGGAATCATTTGTTAAAATGACTTACTTGGTCGTTAGTCAGAGATGTTAGGTACTTCTGAAGTTCGGTGGTTCTGTCTTCATCTGAAAAGGAGATGATTTTATCTATTTCAGCCTTCATGACCCACCTGAACGTAGAGTAGGCTATAAATAAACTCGATAAGTCGTTATTTCAGAAACTCTTCCCCTTTTAAGTGACTAATTACGACTAAAGTTGGGCAGTGGGTTAACTTTAGCGAGACTATTTACGCTTTTGTAATTCTTGCTAACTTCCCGCCATGGAACACTTCCTGTTTGGCTTCGTGGTTGCCATGTTTGACTTTGCTCGCGTTGATTTAACACGTTTTAAAATACCGGCTGCATCCAAATGAGCAGAAAATATTTTACAGTAAAGGTACCTGGTTTAATATAAGATGTTACTTAACAACACGACTTCAAATTGTAAAAGAAAATCCCGATTTATAATTTAGTACTAAAATACGTCATTTAAAAATCTGGCAACCATCACAATGGGTGGTACCAGATGGCTCTGGGTGGTACCAGAGCCACAGAGAGGGCTCTGGGTGGTACATTTACCAGCTGAAAAACTTTCCTTGTTCAAGGATGGTTCAGGAGTCAGGACCCAGAGTGGGGCAAATGTATTGTATGTACATACAGTATACTGTACGTATACAGTATATACAGTAATTTGCCCCACTTTGGGCCCATGAGCAAGGCTCTTAACCCCCATCATCTGCTCTCAACCAGGTCTCTCTTGAAAATGAGTTCTCGTGATTCAATGAGACTACCTATAAAAATAAAGGGTAAATAAGTAAATATATGCAAAACAACAACAACAACAAAAAGTGATTTGTTGTGATTTGCACAGTAAGTGCAAGGCAGACAGAAAGCCTCCATCATGCCAACAATATTTTGGCAACTTCTACTGCAAAAAAATCTGAGATGTCACTGGAGGTGGGGGGCAGTGCTAGAGAAGCAAGGCTACCAAAAATAAAATAAATAAATAAATAATTTTAAAAAAGGTAGAAACGAAGACCTCTCCAGTACAATTTTTTTTTTTAATACCAGCCTAATTTTATACCGATTGTAACATAGGCCGCAACATGTTGCAGGTGATATTTCCATTTTTTTTTACTGAAAATAGTAAACAAAAATTCAAAAAATATATTTTATAGTTTATAATGTTGACAATGTTTGTATTAAAATGTGCATTTAACCTCATTTTTATTTTTAACATTGTTCCTGTTAATATTTTATCAAGGTCTAAAAAAGCTATGTCTGGTCCTCTGGACATTCAAAAAATGAAAACAAAACAAAGCAAAAAAAATTGTAGAAACGTTTCGTCTTTCGTCCG
>JARVGV010000646.1:18087852-18099338 GCA_031762435.1 Hypsolebias longignatus
TTTATTCATCAAAATGTACAGTACTGTACATGTCTGTATTTTTGGAACGTTATGTAGGGTATTGTGTTAGGATAACGCCCGGTTTCGTTTACGGCCGAAAATCCACGTTTACGACCGCCAGGGGGCGCTGTTCCAGTTTACGACCGTATCCGACCGGGTTGTTGGAATGGATCTCGGTCGTAAACCGGGGACTACCTGTATATATAATAGAGAATATATAAAGGCGTTTTAAAACCTTCCCATACTCTTGCAATATTCTAAACAATGTTTCTAAACTCTAAACAATATATAACACACAGAATGTCATGACTTCAGCTCCCTGCCTCCGCTGCTCTCATTCACCTGCAAGTGCTTTTGGCCACGCCCACTTCTCCACTCTGCACGGAGAACAGCTGATCAGCTGCAGCAGGACGTTTATCCTGCAGTACAGGCTGCACAAAGTGGCTGCAGGTACTAAATAATTTTAAATGATTTATTTTAAATAAAAATTCCATGCCGATTGTGTGCCATGTTCAATCTTGTTTTGAAAAAAAAAAAAAAATCGATGGAGCGAGTCCACGATTAATGAACTGCAAGTAGCGAGGGACTACTGTACAACAGTTAGTTTTATATGTGCTTTGTAAATAAAGTGGTATGTTATGGTATTATATGTTATAAATAAAGTGGTATGTTATGGTATTATATGTTATAAATAAAGTGGTATGGTATGGTATTATATGTTATAAATAAAGTGGTATGTTATGGTATTAAATGTTATAAATAAAGTGGTATGGTATGGTATTATATGTTATAAATAAAGTGGTATGGTATTATAGGTTATAAATAAAGTGGTATGGTATGGTAATAGTCACAAGAAATAAAATGTGATGAATTCTCCATCTTTTCCATAAAAACGAAATGCTATCAACTTTGCCCTTCTTGGTCTCAACTCAAAGTGCTCCAGTTGAACTGACTTGTGTTGCTGAAGACCTGCAAGCTTCTGACTCCTCAAGAGTTTTGGTTCAGTTGATTGAGTCTCATGTAAGTCATCTATTTCTATTAAATGCTTGTAGTCACCGGGAGAAGCTGTTTCATGATCGGTAGGTCTTGTTGGACCCAAATTTCAGACAGAACTCAGAAAGCTCGAAATATAAATAACAATACAAAAGCTGATGTGGCAGAAAAACTTACAGGAGATACGGAGGGGGAACAGAACAAGACGCCCTAAGGGAGAATCCATGGACAGGGGAACAATAAGGAAATGCAGAATATGTAGACGCACTAACAAGAGGATAAACACAAACACAAGGAAGGACAATGGCAGAGGCAGGAGCTGATCACATGAGGGAGAAACATTGAGGAGGGCAGGACAGTCGACACAACACACACACACATCTTCTCAAGCGCTAATGAAGATAGTGATATTAAACGTTGAGCCTTGCTTGGCTGTGGTACGAGTTTCCACTTTGGACCAAAACAAAAATGTTACAACCAAAATAAAAAGCTCCAACTGATTTAAAGGAGCACGGAAAATAAATTTGAAGCACAACAGTTTAATCTTCTGCAAAGCGTCTTCATTAGTAGTGATTTAAGATCCCCGCAAGTACTTTATTAAAAAAAAAAAAACTGGGATTTTATAACCAGTGTACTTTTTGCTACTGATTCTTTTTGCAGCTTTGATCAACTTCAATACATTGTGTGAAAAATTGGTTCAAGGAGTATTTGAGAATAAAGTTATTATAAAGTTAAATGAAAACCTTTTTTTATTATTATTATTATTATATTATTATTATTATTTACATAAGGTTTTACCCACTACACAATCACTGACCAGCCCATACTGAAAACTAATAAGTGATTATTATTTTATTTTTTTAGGAGTCAAGAGGAACACATTACATTGTTATTAAAATTAATGTCAGTAAAATGTGATTGATGACATTGTATGAAAAATTATCTGATGTATTGAGTACTTCATATCCGTGCTACTCTAAAATACCAGCAATACATTTTTGTTTTTGTTTTAGCAAATATGATGCCAGTGCAAACAAACTGTAGCTTTATGTTTGCATGAATAAAGGGGACACACAAGGACTGTTACTGTGCAAGACCAAGACAAATAAAAAAAAATCCAGTTCTTATTTTTTTTTTTTCAGGGCTGTTTTTTTAACCATCAGACAAAGCAGCTTTCCATTTCCATCCTTATTGTAACCTGAGTTGAAGCCGTTAACATGGTTTGTGCTGGAAGGATCAGTACTTCGTATTGATCTGAATATCCATGCAGCTATATTCACTTCTTAGAGGCTTTTTAAATACTTAAACAAAATTATTATTGAATAAAAAAAGCTAATTTTATGCAAAAAAATCCAAAATTTTAACTAAGTTCTTCCAAATTTAAGATTAGAAACTGTATCTGAGGCATAATTTAATGGACTTCCCATGCGTGGTGCTGCTGCCGCTTCACTGCATCAAATGAAGGCAGTGAGCACTGGAAGATTGGCAAGTGAGTCCAAATCGATTCGTGTTGAAATCTTTAAACCTTTTCATGCAGTAATGGTTGCTTTGACAGCTCAGCTGAGATATGAAGCTTGAGCAGGTGCTCTAATAGTCAAGGCTAGAGACCTGGTTTTCTGTGAAGACTTGGAAAAATTTAATTGATAAAAATTTGATTAAATAAGAAACACCATTTAAAACCACTATCAACATTAACGTGTACATAGGAGTAAAATAACTCAACATTTTAACTATGTAAAATTTACATTATAGGGATTAAGCTTGAAAAACTTTGATAAAGACGTTAAATTGTACAAAATGTTTGTCTACATTTATTCTCGTTCCCTCACCCACCCACCACCCCCAAGGCCCAAAAGCTCAAAACTCTGCCCACTATGTGACTCAAAGGAAAACACCAAGTTAAATACATTCTATATTTCAGCATTGCTGACCTGTTCATTAAAAATACTGTTGAACTGAATCTAAACCATAGAGTTTATGAACAAAGTGCCAAGACTCTGTTTACACATTAAGAGACAAAAAGTCAGTCTGGGGGCTGCTTTTCATACTGAAAGCCATTAATGATTTGTGAGAATTTAGAAAAGGTCATGAAGTAGCACAATCAATGTTGACATTTCCTTCTTTTTCTGCATCAGTGCAGACAGAAAATACTGATCTTAATGGCAGATACTGTGGCCACACAGACGACCATTTGTGTCAAGTTCAGCTTGGGTAAATAAGAGCGTGCATACCCTGAACAGAAAACCTTTTGATCAAATAATAATAATAATAATAATAATATTTTTTCTTTAATTCAACCTTTATTTAAACAGATAAGTCACATTGAGTCTCGGAGACTCATTTACAAGTGAGATCTGTTGGACAGACAATAAAAGTGGTGAAAAATGGCACAGGGTTTGGAGACAAAAAAAATCCTAACAAATTATAGAAGGGGATACTGCAGGAGAAATTAAAATGAAAGGGCTTGAACTAAAAAAAACGTATAGTTAAATTTAAACTGAACAATTACATAAGTTCTAAAAACAATACTGTACTGTATTCTGATATCCTTTGACATTTTTAGGTAAATTGGGTGTCTAAAACAAGATGATTCCATTCCAACTACTTCCGGTTTCGCTGCATCCCGTTAAAATCATGATTAACGTTCCTGTTCTAAAGCACAGTCAAAATAAAGTAAGTAAAGAAATAAATTTAGAGACTTTCAACACTTAACAGCTCTTTATTTTTCTTCTTTTTGGAAAAAGTGCGTAAAAACGTGCGAATTAGACACTCGGAAAAATCGTTGGCCGCTATGTTTAACGGGACAGTACTTCCGGAAGTGGAGGGCGTGTCGTCGTCGTGACAAGTAAAAGGCACGTCGGATGATGCTAAAGTAAACACTTCTTCGTCCACCAAGATGGCATCGCAGTCAATGTTCCAAGCGGCACTTCTGGCGTCATTCTCGGTTTTCCTCACGGTCGTGTTGGGTTTTGGACTTCCGGCTCTTCTGAACGCGCTCGTGAGGCTGCTGGGTCTACCGGAAACGAGCGTAACGGAATGTATTGTTGTCATGTATGCTGGTTTTGTGCTGTACGTCGCGACTCCTCGACTTCCCAGAGGACAGGTGGAGGTAAGGTAGCACACATTTTACTGGGACACAAACAAACATCAGTCTAAAATGTCAGAAAGCCTTTTAAGTTCCAGACAAAGCTGCTATTTTATGTTGTTATAAGCCTTGTTGCACTTTGCTCCTCTGTTCAGGTGAAAGGTAAAGCTGTGCTCATTACAGGCTGTGACTGTGGATTTGGTTTTGCACTTGCCAAACATCTGCACTCGCTTGGCTTCACAGTTTTTGCTGGATGTCTCTTGAAGGTAACAATCCTAAATTCCTAATCTGTCAATAATCATGCACTGTTGCAGAAACAGGATTTTTATTCAGCTGACCTCAAAGCACCTGCCACTTTTAGCTTTTTTTTTTAGTGGCATTGAATAATAGTGAAATTAATCAGTGTTGTGTTTAAAACCTCTGTGATCTCGCTCCCACAGGACAAAGATGGAGACGGCGCGAAGGAGCTCGAAGAGCTGCATTCGGATCGCATGAAGGTGGTGCAGCTGGACGTCTGCTGCGACGAGGAGGTGAAAAGGGCCGTCGAGTACATCAGAGACAATCTGCAGGACTCTCAACGAGGTAACTGGCCACTTTAATGCGCTGGTTTTAAAAAGGCACGTTCGCTCACGGCGCTCTCTGATTCAGGTCTGTGGGGAGTGGTGAACAACGCCGGCGTCTCCACCTTCGGCGAGGTAGAATTCACCGCCATGGACACCTACAAACACGTGTCGGAGGTCAACCTCTGGGGCACCATCAGGGTCACCAAGGCTGTTCTGCCTTTAATACGCAGGGCAAAAGGTAAACCAGTGGAAAAATGTCACTTATTTATTAACACTCCCAGTTATATAATGGCGACTTTGCATTCTTTCCAAAACGACAGGTTCAAAGTGCAAAAATCCTCCAAGCACCTTTAGGGTCTCGTTTTTTTTTTAGTAAGCCATGATAACACTGTTGGAATTCCTGTTTGAACGTCTGTTAGTGCCTTAATAATAGTAATTACCGGTAGGTATTTGTTTTTCTTGAAAACTACTTGAATATTCTTTAACGGCGAAGAAAAGTTATAAACAAACAAATCCGTAAATCCAGTCAAACTTTCTGTTTCAGAGCGGATTTTAAAAAAAATAAAAAATCCCTTTAAGCGTTCAGTTTCAGCTGATTGGACAAGGATTGTTTGGCTCCTCCCCCACAGGCTGTTCACCAATAAGAGAGTTTCAGACTGTCTCCTCCCCCGTTTTCTTGCTCCTCCCCTCTGTCAAAACAAAACAAAAATAAAGGTTGAATGAAAAATAATTAGGTAATGCAGGTTTACGTTATTTTTATTTAAAGACAATTTCTACTTGTTTACCTTTCCTGTAATGTGAAATGAAATGTTCAACAGTGAGACACTTTGGAGACAACATGTTTGATACTCTTAATCACTAATTCATGACTTCCTCAAGAAGGCGTGTAAGTTGAAACCCATTGGAGTGCTTTATACTGGTCTAAAAAACTCTGCCATATTAAATACACATAAGAGATTGATGTATTTTCATGTTTAAGTTTGCAAAGAGTATCTCAGCTGGACCAGGAAGTGCAGAGCTGTTTGTTCTCTAATAGCACTTTATGTACTGTTTTGTTGCTGACAGCTCATTTCTGTGCACACAGAAGTGTAGGAGCTGCAAAACTTCTATATTAGATTGTACAAGAAGCAAATAAAAGCATTAATATTATAACAGAGCGTGAATGCATCCCTGGTGTCCCTGTGCGTGCAGGTCGAGTGGTGAACCTGGCCAGCATGTACGGAAGGATGGGCAACATAATGCGGTCTCCGTATTGTATATCTAAATATGGCGTGGAAGCTTTTTCGGACTGCCTGCGCTACGAGATGAAGAACTGGGGAGTGAAAGTGTCTGTGATCGAGCCCGGGAACTTCATCGTGGCCACCGGCATCCTCACCCGTGACATTGTGGCCGCTACGGCAAACAAGCTGTGGAGCGAGGCGCCGGAGGAGGTGAAGGAGGATTATGGGAAAAGCCACTTCGAGCGGCACATGGCTCTGATGCGCTCGTACTGCAACAGCGGAGAGAAGGATGTAGCTTCAGTCCTGGATGACATCACTGATGCCGTCGTGTCGAAGCGGCCGTACACGAGGTACTGCCCCATGGAGCCGCACTGGTGGATCAGAGTGCAGGCGATGACCCACCTGCCTGGCGCCGTATCTGACCTGCTCTACTTCTAAAGGAACATTTCTGTGCTCGCTGTTTCACCCCAGATCAGTTAGAAGCAGATTTTATGACACGAGGCAGATTTACAAAAACTAACCCAACGCTGGGGCTCTGATGTTTATTTTTCAGCACTTTAAATCTCTCACTGGTCAATCCCTGAAGTGGAGAATCAGATCTTTCAATGTAAGGCTCTGTGGAAAGTTATGAATGGTTAATATCTTACCTGTTGCAGATAGGTAGGGTTTGGGGAACTTTGTGAGCTAAAGGCCAGGACCAAGTTGGATTGTGTTCATTTTAAAACAACTCCATCCCAAGGTTGCAGTTGCAGCTAGCTATAGCTAGGCCTGTCGTGATAAACAAATCAATTAATCGCATGATGAATGAAAATTATCAACCTCATTTTCATTTATCAGCTGTATCGTTTCTTCGTGTCTCTCTTTCTACTGAAGACAACTCAACTCTGGTGCTCTTCACTGACCCTCTCTCTTTCAAATCCATTTTAACCATCCAAAATCACATTTTTGGATGGTTAAAAGCAGCTAAGCTGAGAAGCTAAGCTACGAGCTAAGCTAATAGGCTGATCTCAGGAATAAACCTCCGTCTTGTCGAGCTCCAAAATCCACGGTTGAAATCTGTGTCTTCGTGTAAAAAGTTGTTTTTCTCTGAAAAAAAGAAGCTGAGAACTTGTTTACTGATTTTTTTATGAAAAGCTTTGTATGAAAAATGCTACGCTAAAGAGCTCCGCTGTGTCAAGTCAAGGGCCCTCCCTCCCATTTTTCTGAGACATGCTGTTCATCCATCCTGCCGTTCAGTCTTATACTACCACCTGGTGGTCACAAATGGTACTACAGCCAAACAAATCAACGTGTCTTCTAAAATTTGACAATTATTGTTAAATTTCAAATAATATTGTTTATGGCGATAATTTCTGAGACAATTAATCGCCCAGCAAAATTAGTTATCATGACAGGCCTAGCTGTAGCTTGTATGGTGTCGCCATGGGTACACCTGGCAGGAGTATAATTTTCTCTAGAATAACTACCGGTAAGTTGAAATTAGTGGTGGGGCAAAAGGTCTTAATATTTGCATGAACCACTAATTAACTGTTTGAAATAGAACACCATCCGTTTTTGAGTTGGCCTCACTCAGAATAGCCTTTAGCTTATCAGTCCTGTCCAAATTACAGTATACTATTTTTCTAGTCTACAACAGGTAGGATAGTAACTGTTCATGACCTTTCCACAGAACCTCACTTCTTTAACTGTGGAGAAATAATTGTGAAAAGCATAACTCTATATATTCACTTTTTAAATAAGTAACCACCATTTTTATTTGGTATAACAGTTATGACTCACTCGTAGCTATAAATACCACAGATGTATCGCTTGCTGTGGCATTATCTTTAAAAACATTTGTTTATTTTCTCTTTTACTTTGGGGTATTTTACGTTGTCCGAGTCATCCAGAGGCCCAGCGATCAAAGCTGAACACCTCCTGCTGTTCTGCTGTAGCTCACACCGGAACAGAGGTCAGCTGTGGTGAGTTTTAGCCAGACTTGCCATAAAATTGTATAAGAGCAGCAACACAAGCCCGCTTTTGTCTCACATGCTCCAAGAAACTCAGCATGCTGTCAAAACTGAAGGGATTAGGGAAAAAGAACGAAACACTACCCCTATCTTTGGGAACAGAGTACTTTATATTATATTGAGTTGTGCAAATTAATAGAGCAATTTATTTACAAAATTCTATAGTCAGTCATGTTTTTAACTGACTCTAAATAAAATGACTAAAATGTCTAGTTTGTGTCTGTTGTGCCTTAAAATGCAACTTTATAAACAGCCACCAGAGGGCGCACATGCATCATATAGAACATATTTACCCTCGGCCAGAATGTTTGTTTAGTTCTTTTTACATTACACACATTTAGAAAAATAAAAGCACCAACATTCAACAGTTCACACTAAACACTCTCAAGCATTCACAGATCATTTTATGCTTTTATTATAGCTTTTCCAATACTCTAAAACATCTAAATTATAACACCTGAAGACAATCTCCCCTCCATATAAAAACAGTATTAAGAACGAGACCGGAACATTTTCACAGCACTGCCTTTTATCATTCCACATCATGACTGTTGTCTTTACTCTCTCAAATAGACAAAACAAAAAAAAAAAAAAAAAAAAAAAAAAAAAACCTTTAAGACAAAGAACACCACAAAGCACCAGGTTTAGAACACGGGCCACTTGTTCCTAATATCAAGACATTTAAGTGTAAATTCAAGATTTTCTCAGGCTTGTTCAGCAGACAAGGCACGAACGTCCCTGCTGCGCTGTAGTTTTCCACCGGTACGAATAGTCTGATAAACAATCTTGATATCATTCACAACTGACGTCTACTTTTAAATAGATTTGAAACCACTTCTGTACAGCTTCAAGGCTCTGCTCATGCAGTATTTCTGTAGCATGAAAACAATCTTAAAATGTCTGAAGGGAGATAATGTAGTTCTGTTTGAATATCAAGTAAAATAACCATTTCTTTTATATTTAAATAGCTAAACTGCACAAGTCTTAGACAAAGAATCCTATAGTTTCCTAACATTGTTACTTGAGGTGCTCATACATGAGATTTGGAGTTATGTTTCTGATAACACTGGCACATTTTCTTAAAATGTACACGCAGGCATTCACCGTTCATCCAAGAAGTTATGCTTGACGTCAGCTGTGATAAGGTCACTTGAAACAAAACGCAACAAGAACTTAAAAAGGGCATTTTATGCATGACTGAGAGAAAGGCCGCGACATCTTTCAGTCCGCATCAAATCGAGCGCCTCATCAGGAAATGCACTTTCCTATAAGGATGTGCTCGCACTCGGCTGATGCACATGCAAAGCTGTAACCAAAGCGGGCGATGAGAAACGAATAAAGGAGATAAAAGCTTTGGTTGCCAGAGAGCTGTGAAGGCACATTGAAATTAATTATTTCGGGGCAATTTGTGTTTTCGTTCTGCGTAGAACTGAAAATTAGCAAACATTCTTAGACCAAAGTTTTACGGACGATCATCGCTGCAGATAAAGTCCCGTGTGTCTGCACAGTGGCAATCCTAAGCAGCCAGGGATTGGGGAGTTTATGAACTAAGAGGATTCTGGTTACTGGAAACAGGAACTAATGGCCTTTGCTAATTGAAATGCTAATCAAGAGGTAAAGTTTGCACCGGAAAACGGCAACAATCCCCATCACCATTAGCTTTGTAGTCCTGAAACTTATCCCGCACTAAATCATGCAGAAATTGCTTCACAGATTGTATTTTATTAGGGATGCACAATACAGTACTGGATTTTTTTTTTTTGGGGGGGGCCGATATCCAACATTCAATACCAATACCGATATTTTTCCATAGACCTACTTACAGAGACTACATAGCATTCACTGCTGTGGGATTAAACTACATTATTCTGCATGGTCTTTGTCAATATGGCCTGCTACCAAATGCAGATGCCAAAAAGGGGGTTGAAAATCATGTAAAACTTCAACTTGGATTATGTTTAATGTCAAATCTAGTCATGACATTTACTCTCTAACACTATGACAAACACCCGAACAGTGCAAATTTGTAAATTTTCACAAATCTAAACTCAACGGCGCGCATGACGTCATATTGTGCTGGCGCTGCCGGGATCCTTGTCACTGGGTTGTGCAGTCATAAAAAAAAACAGTAGCCTACATATATAAACAGCGCCTTTTATATCGGTGAGTTATTTTGATGGAATGATCAATGTCCGATATTTAACTTTATCGCTGATATCGGCCGATACCATGCTGATAATATCGTGCATCCCTATATTTTATCATGTTCTGTCAATCACCTGGGTCATGAAAGGAAAAATAAAGATTTACAGACGTTTTGTTTCCTTTGTGGCAGGATTTTTTTCGTTGTTTTTTCGTGCTTGTATTTACTAGAGCTTAAAGTGCTGTTAAATACTCCCATCTCAAATTTCACATCACTAATGACCGACTGGGCGTGGCGTTCCAGACACTCGGCATGTTCCGCTGTATGCAAGTCCTTGTTTCCTTTTCCTCTCTCTTTTTTTTTTTTTCTGTTCTGGTCTGGGCGGCCACAGCTGGAAAAGTCATTGCAAGCATCGTGATCATCCTCCTCCTCCTGCTGGAGCGGCTCCCTGCCAGCGTTGCAGCAGCTCTGATTGCCGCCATTCACTACCGAGTCCTCGACCAGTCAAAAGCCCATCCACTCCAGACGTTTGCCGTAAATATAAACCATGTGCGCAGCTGAAAACGTACACATGCCCGGTATTTTCGCAAAGCTGCACGTGTAAAACGAACGTCTGAGCCTTCCCGTGTTTTTGAAAAAAGGTGCACAAATATCAAGCAAAAGCATTTCAAGCTGCTTTTTCTTGTCCAACCTGAACCTTGTTCATTCTTTGTTGCTGCTTCAAGAGGGTGCATGATGTGTACGCTTTGCAACCGCGCCAACTTGACCCTTTGGTGACCCTCGTCTCCTCCAGTAATCACTAATTCAGGAGCGGTGACATCATCCCCCGAACTGAACCACGTTGAGCGGCCCTCTACTTCCCCTCCAAACTCCATTGAACTTGCTGTTTTATGTTTCCCACTCTCACTTCTGAAAGCTGTCCCCTTAAAAACTCCTCACAAGCTGCACAGATGGACTCCAACCGTGTCTGTGGATAGTTCATCTCACCTTTGAAAGATGCCAGGTTGATGTTTGAGTATTACATTTGTGTGCATAACATGCAAAGCTACGACTTCAGAGCTTCTGTCTGTGCTGCCTCAGCTTCAAAACATTCACATGATGTGGATACAGCAATATGAGAAACAAGCAGGGTTTTTTTTTTTTTTTGGTACAAAACAAACCGATTGTTATAGTTTGATTTTGCACGTGGAAAAAAAAATGCACAGTGTGAAATTTTAATTTTAACATTAATCCTAGCAGAAATGTGAATAAATATGTTTGGTCACTTATTTTGTATCTGTGATTAGCAGAGGTTGTAGATGTAGAAAGCTTTAACACAAAGAGTTCGCTGAAATGTTCACCTGCCGGCACGTTTCTAAAATACCTCCATGTTGTGTGTGTGTGTTGTAATTAGAAAAAAAAAAATCACATTAAAAAAAAAAAAGATTATATATTAAAAAAAAAAAAAAAAAAAAAAAAAAAAAAAAATAAAAA
>JARVGV010000646.1:18099401-18109620 GCA_031762435.1 Hypsolebias longignatus
TCTTTTTTTTTCGCCCCCCCCCCCCCCCCGCTCCCCCTTTCATGTCTCTCCCAGGTTCCCCCCAACTTCCTCTTGGAATGCTCACAAAGTGTCCATTTAAGTCATGATGATGTGTTAAGTATGTTAGTGTGTGTGTTCTGGCACAAGTATCTGTGTTAAACCACTGATGTGGAAGGCTGTGTGTGTGTGTGCAGGTGTGTGTGTGTTTGAGAGCGGTGGATCAGGAGGCGGCCAGGGCCTTGATCAGGTACAGTTTGTCTCCCTGCTCGCTGGTGAAGATGGGAGCCTTTTTGTAGTGTTCAACAAGCTCCTCCATAGAGTTGAATTTGCGCTGTCCGATGCAGTAAAGGCTTTCCTTCAGCTGAACTTTGAAATGCTTGTTCTTGCTCTGCGCCTTCAAGGAGATGGAGAAGTCGTTTGGCTGGGGAATAAAAAATAATAATTTGGAGGTTAGTGGCAGAATTTGAGAGCAGCTAAAGACTAGGCCTGAGATGAACAGTCGTTGCAGAAGCAGGTCTTGGTGACTCACCGATGACTCGCTGTCTCGGATGAGGAAGTCTCCCTCTGTGCCTCTCTGATTTAGGGCCACCTCTGCCTGGTGTCGGGTCACCTTTCCGTAGTACCACTCCTTCCCCGCGAAGCGTCCACTTCCCGAAGGCGAGATGTAGTCGCAGTCGGGTGTAGGTGGCCCAGCCAGTCCTGCTGTGGATTTATGGGAGCTGGAGTCCAACACGTTGACGTAGTTCTTGGGCACCAAGCCCAGCTGTCCGTCCGCTTTGCGGCACTTCCACCACTCGGGGTCGTTCTCGGGCTTCTCCACGACCGTCATCACCTCGCCCCGCTCAAAGTTCAGCTCCTCGTCGTTGCTGGAGCTGAACGGATAGAGCGCCTGAACTGTGTGCAGCACTCGGTTTCCGTTAGCCGTGCTGTTCACAACGGCAGCTAGCGTCTCCGTCAGCGATCCAGTTGGGTCTCCGAGTCCACTCATGCCCCCTCCCCCCGCCGTCCCAACCACATCTTCCGTTACGTAATTGGAGGGAAACCAGCCAGACCGTCCGCTGTAGCTGCCGCGCCACCAGCCGTCACTGCACTTCTCCATCACCACCACTTGCGTGCCCTTCACCAGCGACAGCTCGTCCTCCCGCTCCGCTGTGTAGCTGAACTTCACCAGAGCGGGCACGTTGAGGTCATACAGCCTCTCCCCATTATCTGTACTCAGATCTGTTTCTGCGTTGGAGGCGGCATCTCTCATGCCTCCCTTTCTGCTCTTCACCTTCCCAATTCCTAAAAAGAGCAAAGCAAAGAGAAGCGTTAAGGACTCCACTGCTAACATGTCAAGTAAAGTGAAGGCTAGCTAGCATCCTGAATTGAGGTACATAATGGTTTGAATGGAAATCAAAACTGACATCAGTGGTTTAACACACATCTTTGCGGAATTATATTCAGTTTTCCACTGATCTGGAAGAAGTCGTAACAGAAGAAAGAAAATATAAATATAGAACCCCATTCAGAGAAAAATATCAAACACTATTTAGTATTATAAGCTAAACACAAAGAAGGACTAAATATCAGATTTTTTCCACATCACAGTTCTTCAACACCCCACACTTCAAATCACAATACATTGTTGAGGATTAAGCGAAGCTGCCAAAGAAACTACAACATATTAATGGCGTGCTGGGATTAAAAACCGAGTTGAATAAAAACTTTTGACATAGACCTTCAAATCCAATGGAAACTAAAAATACTGTGTTGTATTCTGAGCCAACAGTGAAATCAGCTACAAACTATACTTGCTTTGTACTCGGTGGGATATAAAGGTTTAGTGGCATTTCATTGTTGCTAATCACATTGCGCTAATCACCCTGACCACTCCGACACCTGAGGCTTGTCTGCACGGCAGCCCAAGTTCAGACTTCATTAAGTTTCTACCAAAGCTGTATAGTGTTCATTCTTCTTCTGTACAAGCTCTGAACTCCACTTAGCTTCTAAATCTCAATGCCCTCAAGAATCCCACCAAATTGACCGTATGAATCGTGTTGGGATGACTGAAAACTTGTTTCAGAATTTGATCAACCATAGACTTATTAAAAAACTAGGAGGATAATTGATCAGTAGACCAATTAATTCAGCAGATTTTTGCCATAAAATAAAATTACATTAACATTGCCAGCGCATACTTTACACGCTTGTGTCAATTAACTTACTTAAGGTACTAAGGTACTTTTTTCAGAACTATAACAGCAAATCCTAAAGGATATCAACTACAGTTTTAAGCTAACTATGCTTTACTCTTATTTTTCACTAATTAAATGGGTTTACTGTGTGGTTTCATGGCAGTCATTGTCTCAAAGACATCACTTGTGGCCTGTGAAGTCTTAAGGATTGCAAATACAAACAGCAGGGTGTCTAATAAGACTTAGCAGTTATTTAAACCCCCTAGCATCAAAGTCATTTTAATCAACTGGTTCTAAACCCTGTGCTATTTTTACTATTGACATGTCAATGGTCAAAATTTCTTCACTCACCAGTTTCATTGTAACATTGGGCAGATATTAAACTACTCAACTTCAAAAGTCTGTGTTAGATAGTCCTGATATCTAAAAATTGGTACCGTATCATGTTTGGCTGATCGTTATAAAAGACTTGCAGCAATACTCTGCATTTCCATTCTGTTCAAAAGCAACATGTCAGACACAAACACCGTCATAAATGATGACTTGCAAAGGGGAATTCTTTTAATCTGTACCCAGTCAACATCCTGACATTGTATGGGACCTTTCTAACCTAATCTTCATACAGTAAAGGAAATTACCCAGAGCTTGTTCCAGGCGGTGTGGCCTCGATGCCAAACTCTTGTGGTCTAAGTACAACTGGACAAGAATTTCCACTTGGCAGGCTGGCATGCTAAGAGTTGTAGAAAATGTGTGTAGCAAGCAGTAAAATTAAGTGCTAAGGTCATCACTTGTTTTCAACTGCTCAGGCAACTTAGTGTTCCATCTAGGGTGTCTGGATATGACTACGTTGTAATCATGTTGGTGTGTCTAACTGATAGAGTAAAAATTAAATGTAAGAGTAACCAGACTGAAAAGTGAACACATTTAAACTGAGACCCCATTTCTGATTACGTTTGCAAGGCTATTGCTTGCACAGTCAAGACAGCTGTGTGAAATTATACAGTGAAGCAGGGTGGAGCCTCCAAGACAGCACTGGGAGGATGGTGGATGTGTTTGTTATCCGAGTGGGGAACATAGGTGTGCTTCGCCACAGATAGACAGTTACTGAAAGGTGTCTCTGACTCAAGGAGAGCAGACAAATTTCATGGTAGAGCCAAGAGTCCGACATCAAATTGCTTCCAGGTAGACCCTGTTATTAGTCACACCACTGTGCATAACTACAGACTCCAGACAGGGTGTTAAGAGCTGATGTCTGTAGGCAGAGGTTAGGGATTGTGCACATGCTAGTTAGACATCGTTGTAACAGCGCCAAATCAAAAGAGACCAAAAACAACATAGATATTGAAGGAAAAAAAAACTGAAACTGAAACCACATGGCGAACAGTAAAGGCATTTTAAACATGTTTTTTCCACGTTTTTTCAATGTAAAACAACTTAGAACGCTGTTTTAATGTGTTTCTAAGCAGTTAGCTAACAAAATACCTTAAAAAAAAATGCTGCATAAAAAAGACAACGTAAGGTGTGATGACGTCACTGGGGGCGGCGCCGTAATTCCGAAATGCCGTAAGTCGATGGCGCCGTAAGTCGGGGACCACCTGTATGAAGTACAACATGTACAAAACACTGATCCTGCATATGCAAGCTCCATGATGAAGCATGGCCCAGTTGTCCTGATGCATGCTCAATAATGCAGGTAGAACAATCTAACAAGGTTAAGTCAGGTCCTCTGGATGGATTCTTCTTGTTACATTTCAACAAGAATCCATCCACAGGACCTGACTTAACCTTGTTAGATTAGATTGGCCCAGTTGGAAATAACGTACTACATTCCAAACAAAGGCTAGAGGTCAATTCTGAATAAAGAAAAGCATATTTTAGCTCCAAACGAGAACAAAGAGATACAGTTTATATTTTATCTCTCTTAGTAGATAAAACCCTTATCAGTGTACATGTCAGGTGGTTTCAGATACTGCTTTTAGCTGTGGTCACATGATCACTTTGCATTTAAAAAGTAGTGCCACAGCATTTGACTAGATGCTCAATCTGCAACAAGGTAATAATGGGAAGTTTAGATGTGCCTGTACAGCTTCAAATAAACAAGATATGAGGGGTAACTGCTTCTCTGAGGTGTCCTGATGCATGCAGAATTATCCTGGTAGATAAATCTAACAAGGTTGAGTCAGGGTCTCAGTCTCATATTAGATCAACCAGTTTGCTGGTAACAGCCGAAACTAGTTGTTTACATGCAAAGAGAGGAGCATCAGCCTAACAATCAACTGTTAGTGCCTGGATGGCTACATTCTATTCACAGAGGGCTGAGTGATACTTGCAATAACAGCATTACATTTACATCGTGGAGACTAAACAGCCACTGGCCAAAAGGATGGCCCAGCACAAAGGAGCAACATCATCAGGCCAGGACTCTGGTTTACACTCATCAGCAGGTCAGAGGTCACTCTTTCAGGGGTGAAGAGGTGAACATCCTTGATAGAGAGGGATGCTGGTTTGAGAGGGGAGTAAAATAAGACATCTTTGTGAAGAGAACTTGTCCATTGTTAAACAGGGGCGGCAACATTTGTGTTCAACTGTCACCCTCTTACTATGCTGTTATTGAAAGTATCACAGCCCTCTGTGAATAGCAAGAGGCCATCAGGGCACCATCGATCAGCCATTAGGTTGATGGTCCTCCTTTTACATGTGAACAACTAGTTTTGGTTGGCTGTCACCAGCAAACTGATTGATCCGATATGAGAAGATGCTATTTATAAGACTGAGCTTGTTGCAGCTCCTCAAACTGAACACGTCTTTTGGATAAAAGATGAAATGTTTCAACAAAGAATCTGTCCAGAGGACCTGACTCAATTTTGTCAGATGCTTCTCTGAAGGCCCATTTGTTATTCTGTTGTGGGTTAAGCATAATAATTCACTTGTTTGTTGCGTGGGATAGAAGCAAGAGTTTCTTTTGCAGTTTGGCAAAGATAGCATCTTTTTTCACAAGACACTCAGAATGGAAATGTGTTTCCAGAGGACACAGGTGCATCATGCTCAGGTGGCAGTAACTGATTTTGTCATGCACGTCCTTGACTGTCAGGGTGTTTTGTTCTGTGTCACACATGCAAACATGCTAACATTTTAAAGCACTTCTAACTAGCATGTCTTATTTTTGTACCCTGAAAATGACAAAGTTGTAGATTTGAAAAGGTAAAAAATAAAAAAAATAAAGATGAAGCGTCTAGCTAAGGAAACGTACTTCAAAAGCAGGACGCACAACTTCTGAACTGGACTTTATGAAAACAGACACTGGTTATTGGTAATTTCATAACAACGAAACCTATACAAGAACAAACAGGGTTATTCTACACTTTTTGTGAAAATATATTTGTTGTTGGAACAAAAATTACTTTAAAAACTAGTGAATGACTGGAAATTATTATTTGACAGCAAACAGAAGAGAATAAAGTCTAAAAATAACCCTGAATTTTTGCACCTGGCATAGATCCTAAATGCTGCCAACTAGATGAACTTTGTGATGTATACACACACGCACACACACACACTTTCAGCTTCCTCTAAAAAAACTTACTGCTACAGTGCTACAAGCAGGGAAAACCTTACGACAGAAATGAACCAATAGCGTGTGTACGAAGCTTCTCTTGTACCACGTCACATCCTTTCCTGCACATTTCCTGAGAGATGGTTGCGGGGGAAGGAAATTATAGAAAAATCAGATGACAGTAAATCACTTCAAACAATGACGAGGAGCATATGTTAAACTCCTCCAAGATAAAGGAAGCTTTGTTGTTTACAGATGTTGTATAGCAGCACGAGGAGGAGTTCGTTTACCGGTGACATACAGGAATGAGTTTTGTTTTTTCACTTTGGCCTGCCTACACTAGCTGGCTGTCCATTGTCTGCCAGGACCCTTTCGACCCCTCGGTTTCCCTCCATTCCAGGGCTTTTCCTCTGTGGACGACAACACCCTGCGTCAGACTGTCTGATAATGCTTTGACACAAACTTTTGGTTCCTTGTCGTCAGTTCAGTGCAAAACAGCCTGCCAGCTATTCCGTAACAAGTTATCATCATATCCTACGTCGCAATTTTAGCCATGTTGCCTCAATTATTGTGTAGCAATGCTTGTTGCCTGATGTCAGGCTCTAAGGAAGTGCTTTAAGTTGATAGTAACTCATACCCTGACAACAATGTGTCTTGTCAGGTAATAGAAAACTGCAACCCTCAGCCATATGGTTTAGTATGAGACGTACACATTAAATATAATGACAGCATGTTCGTTCAGCAACAGCGTGACTCAATCGAAGCAGAGGTAAAGCACTCTGGAATGAGTTGGCGTTTTGGTAGCTGGGGCTGCCTCTAAAAACCACAGCTCCAGTTGAGCAGCAAACATGGCTGACAGATGCAGGAAGCATGCAGAGTTCTTTCAACTGCGGTCGGCTGAGACATCAAAAGCAGGCAGCCATCGATCTCTGCGATGGAACGGAGTTCATGAGAAGCTCAGTTTTATTAGCTCTGAATAGAGCAGAGCTAGCCAACAGCATGTTTAGGTAAACTAAACATACCAAAATTAAACTGCTAGCAAAGTAGCAGTCTTCACAATATCACAATTTATCTGGAGATAAAATTATGGTAATTTCAAGTTTATCTTGACTGAGAACCCTGAAAGGACAGTCTATTTTCCAAGCCATCATATTTTTTTTTACTTTTTAGCCACTTGACTGTTTCCTCTTAGCCCAGGGGTGTCCAAACATATATGCGAGCCAAGACTATCCAGATGAAAGGACTCATGGGCCACAAAAATGTGAATTTAACTCTCAATGTGAACAATATTTTGGAGAAATTACTAATTTTACTAATTTTGGTGGAGGAAGTTTTAGATTGTTATAGATCCAAAACATTAAAAGCTTCATAAACACTAACCTTATAATTTATTAAAAATTCTTTGATTTATTTGATTTGTTGGGTCTATGTTTGTTGTTTTCTTGTGTTTGGAAAATTTGTTTTAGTTTGTTCTCAGCAATAAAAGCAGTAATTTGAGTAAGTGTCCTTTAAAAGGTGATCGATTGGATCATGGACGGCCCAAAAATCTGTTCAAAGTTCTGAAAAATCGTCCAGATGTCAGTCGTTACAACAGATTCATAGAAGGTTTGATAAAGTTGATTAACTCATACGCAGATGATACTACTTTATATTAATTTTAAAATGCACAGTTTCCCTCTTGATTATTTTATCAACTGCAATATTTATCCAAGTTTTATGAATAATTATCCAAAAGTCTAATTTCTGGTAGAAATCAGTAAAGGTTTTTGGTGCTTTGTACCATGAAGTGAAAATTAAATAAAATATAGCCAAAGGTTTGTATTTTGTTTTATACTGCACATTATGAGAAGAATGTTTTTCATCTGTTTTGCTGTTAAACCTAAACATTATATAAAAAAGGATTACCAACTACTGTAATTTGCAGAAAATCTGCATCAACCTCTTAAACCTGCTGGACAAAATGATACCATCTTAAACTGCAGTAGTGGACTGCATGAAACCACTCCACGGGCTGCAAATGGCCCTCGGGCCGCACTTTGGACACCCGTGTCTTAGACTGAAAAGTAAATGTCATTAGAGTGAGCATTTACTCATAAAGAACTGCATCTCTTGACACAATTGTAGATTTGTAATTACAAATGTGCAAAAAAAAAAAAAAAAAAAAAAAAAAAAAAGTATTTTTACCAGTAGGCTACGGTACTTCAAATTATACAACTTACAATTATATAATTTTAAAAAACTTTTCTTGAATCTAGCTAATGGCTAGGCCTGTTGTGATAAACAATAAATCAATTAATTGCATGATAAATAAAAATTATCGACCTCATTTTCATTTATCAGCTTTATCGTCTCTACTGAAGACACTGGATGACAAAAGGCTCAACTCTCGTGCTCTTCACTGACCCCTCCCTTTCTCTTTTCTCTTTAAAATCTATTTTAACCATCCAAAATCACGTTTTTGGATCATTAAAAGCAGCTAGGCTGAGAAGCAAAGCTACAAGCTAAGCTAAAAGGACAACCTCGGGGAAAAAAACTCAGTCTTGTCGAAGCTCCAAAATTCACGGTTGAAACCTGTGCCTTTGTGTAAAAAGTTGTCTCTCTGCAAACAAAAAAAAGCTGAGAACATGTTTACTGATTTTTTTATTAAAAGCTTTATGTGAAAAATGCTATGCTAAAGAGCTCAAATTTCACCGAGCTTCTGCCATTTTGAGAACCGAAAAAAGGAAGGGGAGCCAGCCCATGTCACGTCAAGGGGCCTCCCTTCCATTTTTCTTAAAGAGACACTTGCTTGCTCCCTCATCCTTCAGTTCAAACAGTCTTATACTGCTATTCAGTGGTAAAATAAATAAATAAATAAATAAATAAATAAATAAATAAATAAATAAATAAAGGTACTACATGGAAAAAAGATTAACCAACATTTCTTCTTAAGTTTGAAAAAAATTATTATTGTCAAATTTCAAACAAAATTATCATTTATCGCAATAAATTCTGCAACAATAAATCGCCCAGAAAAATGTGCTATTGTGACAGGCCTACTAATGGCTAAAATAAATCTGGGATACATTTCAGATTTGAACTGTTGCCCATCAAGTTTAAAAGTCCCTGTAGAAGTCTACACCAGTACCGGTAGTCTTCTTTAAAAGCATGTCTACACCACTGGCTACTGTTCCAACAAGCCCAGACCACTACTCACTTCCCCTGATGGGAAGAGGAGATGAGAAAACAAAGAGTGGTGAATGGTTTTAAAACAGAAATGCAGCTTAGGCTTATTTAACATCAAAAACCCTCCCACAAATCTCTTACTATAACTCTGATGACTTATTTAGCTACTTTGGTAAGGAAACAGGCCTGAATGGTTTGGAGTAGACAAACAGGAATTGGGAGTGAGAGAGTAAATGGAGATAGACCCCCAGAAAAGTCCAACAGGCAGTTTGTAAGTCATGATTCAAACTTCCTTCTAACTTCTGACTTCCTCTCTAGCTTGCACTTCTCCAAAGCTCAGAGAAATGTGGCTCAAATTAGAGTTTGGGGAGGCTGAGAAACAGGAAAACAGAGGGAGGGGAGAAAGAGAGAGACAAGAGGAACCAGCAGCTCTCACTTTACACAAGCCAAATGTTTGTTAGCTCATCTCTATCTTCTTCACCTCTGTTTTGACTCCAAGCAGGCCAGTCAGTGACACAAACTCACAAAAGGGCCAAGAGATACCACTCAGCAGCTACAAGGTGAGATTACAGCAAGAGTGTGTTCCAAAACCTTGTGAAAAAGCGTCAGTGAAGTATCCACGAGCCCCGGTGCTTAACGAGTAAAGAAATTCCTCTGATAACCAAGAGAGGTGTAGAAGATTGGAACTTGGTTCCCATCAATCATCAAGAACCCCCTTCCTCCTCTTAACACAATGACTACAGTGTTCAACATGAAAACCCTGCGTCCCTTCAACTGTAGCTCATGACCGGCTGTAGGGTGTGTATAAGAGAGTTGGAGATGGGGGGGAGGGGGGGGGAAACCTTCCTAGAATGAGTGAGATTGCCCTGAGGGTAGAAAAAACCAAACAGGCACTGGTTATGTCTTGAGATATTCCTGAACAGAGCAGAGAAGAGGGGTCGTCAAACAAATTCAAATAATTCATCAAGATGCAGCTCACTCACTAAAGCAAATGCTGGAAAAGAAGCATAAAGAAAATCTCTGATTTCGGTGCGTGTATGTGTTTAAAAGAGGGAGAGATGAAAAGCTCGCTGAGGCAATTACAGGCTTCGGCTTAGCAGAAGGCTTTTCAAAAGCATATCCACCCAGTCTTTGCAGCCGCTCACACAGACACAGCCTCAAAAGCTGTTAAGACACCCGCACGGCCACTTTTTGTCAGAAACAACATGTTGGCGCAAAATCTGTTCCTTCCTTCAGATTTCAACACATTATTTGCGTAACTTGGCGTTGATAAGTTGATTTATAACCAAAGAAAACGTCTGGGGGGGGGGGGGGGGGGGGGGAT
>JARVGV010000646.1:18196417-18207296 GCA_031762435.1 Hypsolebias longignatus
TTTAATTATTATTATTATTTTTTTTTTTAATACGAGGGGAGGGTGTCCGGAACGTAACCCCCCATGATAAACAAGGGACTACTCCACTATCAATGTAAAAGGCTTAAAAAACGGTATTTGCATGAACTGCTATGAACGTTTGAGACTGCTGAGTAGTTTTAAGACGGCTGTAATCCACTCTGATCTTTGCCCTGCTTGGACTCGCCGTTAGCTCAGTAATCTGGTCAGAATTCAACTGGATCTCTTTAAACCGACTCCGCTCAAGAGCTAACTACAACGGGTAAGATATTAATTGTTCATGAAGTGTCCACAGAACCTCACCTAATGTTGTGAACTCCTTTCTATATAATTTAAAAAAGTGTAAATTACTAAAAATCAATCACAATTTTACAGTTCTTTCTATGTGTGTCAAATAAACTGAGTCCTGTTACTTGAAATAGCCTGAATACTTTACAACAAATGCTTTGATAAGGATTTGTACTTTGTTTTAGTGTAAGCCTTTTAAGTAAATAAGCATTTAATTGTGCTCTCTGTCTTCTTTGTCATCCTGGCTCTGACTGCATGTGCTGATAATAGCGTCTACATGACTGTTTATGTTTCCGCATGTCAAAGGTGTGTATCAAGGTGTGTGACACAGCAATGCTGCGGGCAGAGCGTGCCTGGGAGCCCGTGTGTCCAGACAGACTCCACCCAGTTTGCTTCTCTGTCTCCCAGCAACTCGAGACACAACAATGAGCCATCCAGAATCCAGAGGAAGAGGCCGACAGTCACATGAGCAGCAGCAGTCGCACTTATTACTGAGGAATTCCTCTCTGCTAACACACACACCAACAACCCTACCCTGATAATCGTCACTGTTAACAATTAGCCCTCTGTCGTCCAGAGCCCCGAGACGTTCTCACTCGTTTTCCCCACTTCTGTGAGCTCACTTCAGCCTAATTATAGCTGCCGCGCTGGCAAACGTCAGCTGCACTACAACTTTAACAATGTTCCAGCAGACGTGCATTTTGCAACCGAGAACTATCACATAAAACAAGTTCTCCGGAGTTTGTTTGATGAGGCGTCCTTCGTAAAGTTCTCGTGAGATAAACAGGAAATGTCACGACTGTAAAGAAGTCACGCCGTTTAATGCTGCCCTTTGAAGCCCCCCACCTCCTGTCAGGGCCCATCAATTCCCTTTCTGATAAACAAGGAAAAGTTCCAGGGAACACTGCGACTCGCACATGTTTACTCCTCTCTCTTCTCAGAAAAAGTTATGCGAGTGTGTGCAGGACCGGGGGGGATGGTAGTGCCACTGTGAATCAGGCCTGAATACATTAAGGCCACTCTCTTTAAAAGTGTGCCAAAGAGTTCATGGTGGAAGACGCCCCTCAAAGAGCACAATAATGGGCTTCAATGCTTTCCATCTGTGGAGGGAGAAAGGCCTGTGACTGCACGTGCTGAGTGGGGTGGACTAAGCTGTGTATCAGTTTATGGCCAACAGACGTGCCATAAAAATCACTTCTTCTATGATGAATAGGTCATTGGAAAGAAAATGATTCACTTCAATGCACCTTGATAACAGTTTATCTGTTTTAACTGTGCTATAGAAATAAAATTGACTTGACTTGACTTCAACAGGTAAGATGGTAATTGGGAACTACCTGGCAGCTACTTATTATTATCCACCTGACAAGGGTTTCTTAACTTTATATCTTACTCTTCTGTCAACTTCAATGTGGCCCGAACCACAATGTGTTCCCCCACAAATGGTATATCAGCATGATCGGCTTAACACCGTGATGTGCGCTATTACTTTTATTGGTGTTTCCAGTTACCATGGTGACATAATTTGCAAACAAAGGCGCCATTTTTATTTTTTTATTTTTCATTCAACTTTCATTTATACAGGTTAACCCCACTGAGCCTTGGGGACTCATTTACAAGAAAGACCTGATTTTATTAGTTATTTTACATAGACTCTGGCTGCAAATCAAATATCCAAAATGGCTGCCTGAGCGAAAAAGGATAAATACAGTAAATCAGCTATTCTAGAGATATTAAGCTGAAATTTGGAATGGTAGTAGCTGAGGGCAATGCCCAATAAATAATTAATTAAAAAATACAATGTGGCCACCAAAGCTCAATTTTAATGGCTTTAACTCAGCTATTTTTACACATACAGTAGACCCTCGTTTATCGTGGGGGATCTGTACCCTGAAGACCAGCGATAAGTGAAAAACCACAAAGTATGAATAGTAGTACAAGTAGTAAGTAGCAGTTTATTTTAGAATATATATATACCTGTATATGGTATTTTAAACCCTTCCCACACTCTTGCAATATTCAAAACAATGTTTCTAAATTCTAAACACTCTAAAAGAGCACAGAATGTCGTGATTTCGGCTCCCTGCCTCCTCTGCTCTTTGCTACCTGCAAGCGTTCTTGGCCACGCCCACTTCTCTGCTCTGCACAGAGAACAGCTGATCAGCTGCAGCAGGAAGTTTATCCTGCAGTGGGCTGCACAAAGGTGCAGCAGGTGCTAAACAATTTAAAATATATTTTTTTAAATAATAAAATCCATGCCGATCGTGCGTTTCATCCATCAATCGGCCAATTGTGTGTCATGTCCAATCTTATTTTGAAAAACCGCGATAGAGCGAGTCCACGAAAACCAAACTGCGAAGCAGTGAGGGGCTACTGTAGAGCTGAATTTCAGTGTGGTTATAGCTGAGAACCTTCCCCATCACATACTGAATCCAAATCAAAACTCCAACAAGGCCACCATGGCTTAAAACAAAAAAAAAAATTGTTTTAAGCCATTGATAATTTGCTACTTTAAGCTGAAATTTGGTATGATGGAAGCTGAGAGCGAACCGTAATACAGTACTGTCAAATCAAACATTTAAAGTGGCCGCCACATGGCAGACCCATCAAAGTTTCTCTAGGAACTTTCTAGTTCTTCATATTATTTCGACAAAACCTTTCTTCAAGAGATCTTCGTTGAAGAAGGATCCAGTGCAAGAGAATGTCAGCTAGTGTTAAAAAAATATATAACAATCTAAATTCATGCGTTCTCCAGAGGGTTAACGGACCAGATGAGGCGGTTTGACAGGGTGGCTGTTTTTGTGGTGGTCAGGTCGGGTGAACGGACCCAACAGGACTGAAGGGGAGCTGATTGATGGCTCCAGCTGTCTCAGAGTACTGGGGTGCGGGGTGGGGGCGCACAGCCAGACAGCTGGTCACCTGTAGCCCCAGACATGATAGAGGCACACGGCATTGTGTTTCACCGCAGAGGGCAACCGGTGCAACGCAGAGTTCATCACAGCTGTGGAAGAAAGAGCAGCAAACCAGGTTTCTGACTGAATGAGCAAAATTATATTTTAAAAATTCACAAAACCTAATTTCTTAAAGCAATAAATACATTATTATCCGCTGCCTTTTATCTGGTACGAAGTGATAACCATTTTGGTTGTAGATGTTAATATGCACAATTTCATGTAATAATTCTGGATCTTTTAATATAGGTTGGTGCACGGAGCATGTGTTAAACATGACTCTCAGCTACTACCACACATTCATCTTGATCAGTGTTTGTAAAATTGAACGTTATAGCAATTTTTGCATTGGCGCTTATCATTTAGCTATGGTGGTAAATATACTGTACAGTAGTCTACTTTCTGAGACTTATAATAAAATTCTGTTCGTAAAATGTTGTTGTTCAGTTTTGCCGACAGTTTAAGCTAAAGTTTTAAACACAAATGTAATGCAACGTACAGTGCTCAGAGTATGTGTTGGAGATGGGGCTCAGTTACTACCACACCAAATTTAAGATTGATTTCTATCAAACTGGCCACGTTAGAGCCATTTTTGTGTTTCCTATGGTCAGTAGGCTTTAGCAGCCACCTTATATTGAGTCGACTCCATAAATGAGTCAGTTGAAGTCGTGCATTCAAGGATTCAGGTCAAAAAGTTTAATTTAAATCAAGTTTTGTTATTCATGAGATATTTTGCTAACAGACTGTCGAGTTGAATAGTTAACAGCAATGTTTAAAACTGATTGTTTTATTTGGGGGTGGGGAGGCAGTCTGTGTTGACAATCACTCTCAACTACAACAGCAGGAATTTATTTCTCAATATTTTTAAAATTGCCTGAATTTGAATCAATTTATAAAAACTAAACATGCACAATCACACATGCACAGTGGTAGGCAATAAAAGAGATTTAGATCAATTTAATTGACACATTTCAACAAGAAGTGCATTTTGTTACTTTTTTCTCCCTATAAGTTGCAGGTTTTTTTGCGTAATTTGCATGCACTGCGACTTATACATCGAAGTGACGTATTTATTTAAGTGACCGCTTTTTGGCTAAGATACAACTCTTTTCATTCATTCTGACTGAAAATATTCAACACTACCATTTTCAGCCACTAGTTGAGCAGTATGGCATGCTGCTGTATCATGTAATATGTAAAAGTGGCTATTAATGATACAATCAGCTTGCCATAGCCTGCCACTGTCATCTGCCTGGAGCAACCATCAAATCAGCTGCAATTTGCTGCACTGCCCTGGCAAAATGCAGCTGATTTGACCATTAAAGTGCATTTATTAAGTACAATTTCAACCGAGACACACCTTTACTATAAAGTCGTGCGAACAAATAATAGTTGGTAGGTGGTTATCTTGCTAAATTTTGAAGAAATGGACAACGAGTCACCCTCTGCGCGTTCACGTTTCCATGTATCGGCTTTTGAAAATGCAGCTGACTTGACCGTCAAAGTGCACTTATAAAGGAAAAGTCCACCATTTGGCAGGCAATCGATTTTTGGCACAACACCGGCCCACATTTCCGGGTTTGGCCTACATTTTCAGATTGTCAGCGGTGACGCGCAACAAACACAACACGTCAGCGGTGGCGCATAATAGACGCGACGTAAACGGCGAAGCGACATATTTATGGATTTTTCCACTTTATTAGACGTATTTGGACTGATGCGACTTATAGGGCAGTGCGATGTTTACGGCGGAAAATACGGTAATTATATTAACTTTAGCCTCAAAATCGTCCAGTTTTGCGTAGGACTTTAGGAATAATGATGAAAGTTATGTTAATGGGGGAAAAATACTCAGGATGAGCTCACTCATGCACAGGGTGCACAGGGATTAATCCAGAGGCAAGACGGGAGGAAAAAAATCTCCCCTTCCCCCCTCTCACAGACAGTCAGCCAGTCAAAAGAGCCACTTGGAGACCAAAGAATCTGTGGGGTGATGTGAAATCATCAGTGTTAAAGGACAGGGCAAACATTTTGTTTTTCTATCGTTCCTTCCACGACGAGAGGAAGTATCTGTTGCTTTCTAAGAACCTTGCAGGAACGTGTCTTATTCCCCCCCAGTAGATAGTTTGAATAAAAAGAAATATTCCAGTAGTGTGTGTTCCGCTCTCAAGAGGATTCGTGAGTTCAGTTGTTCAGCTCTGAGACAGGCACGATTCACATATTCAGCAACTTGCCTCCGCTGTCTTCCTTTGTCACCGCTCCACTGTGACAAGGAATGTTCCAATTTCAACGCTTCCATTCATTCTCTTAACAAACAAGCACTATGTCTGGGCTGCCCTCACTGCATACAGTATGTGCTCTCAGCACTTGTGTGTGTGTGTCTTTATAGTTTTGGGGTAAGAAAAGCTGCCGGTTTCAGTTTTGTTTACACGCCACAGGGTTGTCAGTCTAATGCACTCTGGATCGTCTCTCAGCAGAAGCTCGTTCTATGTTTTATTCATTGGGTGTGATAGGCTATAGACTCACCCCTTGACAAAATATTATTGATTTCTTGATAGACTATTAAAAGAGGGACTTAAAAATCAATAGTTAAAGGGAACCTTTGTGTCTGAAGTGACTGAATTAAACAATAGGGATGGAACAAATTGTAGCCATTCATCTGCTGCTTATGTCTTCTTTGTTTGCTTAATTGTTCATTTTTAAGTTAGCAATGTTAATAGAGCTGCAGTGAAATTATACAGTGTGGTTATTAAAGCAAGTATTGATCAAATGAGATCATGGGGGCATAGGCTCACTGAAAATAGCTACAAGTATTTTACATCTAGTACATAAGATAACCATATCAGCTAAATCTCAAAGCAGTTGTTGTGTTCTTTTAAGTGGACTTTTGTGGAGATATCATGCATAATTAATATCTTACCTGTGGTAGATACTCTTTGAATAACCTCAGTATGGAGAAACAGTGTTGATAAGGTAATGTTTAGTCCTAGCAAAGATCACTCTGATGTCTAAAATGTCATAGTTTTATGCAAATGCTGTTTTGTAACCCTCTAAACTGTGAGTTTTACATTACATGGTTATTTAAATAAAATACTTTATTTATTTGCAAGTGCAAATAACATCACTGGCATTTCCAGAGTGGCACTTTCAGCTACTATCGTTATATTTCAGCTATCATAGCTGTATAATGTAAAACTGACAGCAATGTAAACATTGTTAAAATATTCACTTGATTAACGGTATATTTTGATACTGAGGTTTTAAGAAGACGGTAATCCACTTTTCTTGTGGTCTTTCTCAGAGTGGCTCATCCATTCAGTAAGAAACTGAGATTGTTCGAAGAGCTGTCTACAGCAGGTAAGATATTAATTATTCATAAGTTTAGAGAACCACATTAAAAAAGATCTGAATTACTCCTTTAAAATGGCTCTAATAAATAAAAAGCAGTACAATTCACCAGTAAAGAGATGGCTGATGGTCTGTTTTTGACCAGTTTAAGGCTATTTTATAGATTAGCTGTTTTCTGTTTTACTTTTTGTTTGGTCTATAAATGGTATCTAATATGGAATTTTTAAATTTTATTTTACTTTAAAGTTTTCTTTATACTTGAAACAGCAGCGTAGACACACTGTCTTCTGATTTCAGAAAACAAAATCAGATTTGTCAGAACAGTTAAAGTAACACAAAGTCCTTCTTGTCTGCAAATTACAGCTCGTTTCAGCCCGTGTCCAATCTAATCTCTAATAAACATCCTCAGTGTTCAAAATCACAGCAGAATGCATTGTTCTATAAAACATTGAGCTAATTTATTTTCATTTTAATATGCAATAATGGTTTGTTTATAAATCTTTTCCCGTATGTACTGCCCCTGTTAAAAATGTAATAAAACATTGATTTACCGGTACGTGGAAAACATTTATCACAAAGGTCATGTATCTTCTTAACAACTAAAAATTTCCTTTCCTCAAACAACTGTAAATGAGGTTGTGCACCACTTATTATGATTCTTAAGCATATTAAATGTCTATTTTTCCCTATTCTCGAGCAGATATGGTAAGAGTATATAGATTTAAAAATGGCAAGATGAGATAATTTTTTTATAAAAGCTATAAAAGCTTGAAGCTGATGATCATTGTCTCAATTTGCTAATCTCTCTTAATACATTGTTTAAAGATTTCAACATGTTTACTTTTAATTAGCATGCCATCACAATCTGCAACATTATACATGCATTACTGCATTATTAAAGAATATATGAGCTTAGTTGAAGTAGAGGACAATATCAAAAACACACTTGGACTACTGCAATAGTTTTTTTTAATCTGGGTGTCCAAATACTTCTTTAAAAAGCCTTCAGTTAATCCAGATTGCTCCTGCCAGAGTCTTAACTGGAGTTAGTGGGAGAGATCACTCGAGTTTTAGCTTCCCTCCATTGACTCCCGGTCAAATTCAGAATAGAATTCAAAATCTGACTTCTAACCTACAAAGCCCTCAACAACCCAGCTCCATCTTATATTAAATATCTTATTGTTCCATATTTTCCCAACAGAGCACGTCACTCTCTGACTGCAGGTTTACTTGTGGTTTCTAGAGTTTCCAAAAGCAGAATGGGAGGAAGATCTTTCAGTTATCAGGCTCCTCTCTTGTGGAACCAACTTCCGGTTTCTGTCTGTAAGGCTGACACATTGTCCAGTTTTAAGACTTTCGTTTGTGATAAATCCTCGTTAGGGTTAGCTTGTTATGCTGTCATAGGCTTAGACTACTGGAGGACAAATTGACCTCATTTCCTTAAATGATTTGCTAAAATTGAATAGTTTTAATCTGATATTATTTCTATCTTGACATGTGATTCTCGACCTGCCATTGTGTATCTGTTCCTCTCAAACCCAACCGGTCAAAGCAGATAGCCGCTTGTCCTGAGCCTTGTTCTGCTATAGGTTTCTTCCTCATGATGGAGTGTTTCCTTTCCACTGTCGCCTTCATGCTT
The DNA here is from genome assembly GCA_031762435.1 of Hypsolebias longignatus. NCBI lineage: Eukaryota > Metazoa > Chordata > Actinopteri > Cyprinodontiformes > Rivulidae > Hypsolebias > Hypsolebias longignatus. The sequence goes on from JARVGV010000646.1 coordinate 18,204,662, forward strand.
GCTCAAGATTAGAGTTCTGTGATGGAATTAAATTCAAAGTAGTCTGCTCCTCAGATAAATAATGTTACCGGTATTTTAATATTTTATATATAAATGTTTCTGCTAACTTAATTAATGATAACTTAACTTAATGTTTCTGTTCAGTGCCCTGAGACGACTTCTGTTGTGACATGGCGCTACGTAAATAAACTGAATTGAACTGAATTAAATTCAATGTCAGATTTCAGAAGAGTTTATACAAATATACATATATGACATACATAAATGTATACACATGAAAACCATTCACAGATAAAATGCTACAAACTGAGTTATCTGCTCGCTTTTTTACTTTTCTCAGCTTAGCCCAGATCACAGAATTCAGACGGTGTCCTTGAAGCCAACGAGATGGTTTCAGCTAGTTTTGGGCTTCTTGTTCTCAAGGCAGAGAGGAAGAATATTCACAGCCATCAAAATAAAAACATCCATAACCTCTGACCTAAAATTTCCTGACAGTCTTCTTTCAGCTGTTCCCTCTTCAGTGGTCTCCACAGCAAGTCATCATCGTCCATCTCACTCTGTCCTCTGAGTTATCTGTCCTCACTCCAACTACCTCCATGTCCTCTCTAACTTCATCCGTATATCTCCTCTTTGTCTTTTTCCTGGCAGCTGCATTTCTAACATCCTACCAGCTGTGGGACAGCTATAGAGTTGCATTCGGGTCTAAAAAATCCAGCCTGAACCCATATAATTTTTTTTCCCGAGACCAACCCCAAACCAACCAATTAACTGTAATTAGAGGTCTGATACCCAAAAAAACAACCAGACAATGACAGGCAAAGGTAGTGAGCTGGCTGACATGATGCAGAGAAGGAAGGTAGATGTTTTATGTAACCAAGAACAGCTGTTACAGAGCTGATCTATTTCACAGGGTTAGAATGTATTTAAACATCATTCAGACATTTTCTATCTTTGGATTCAGTCACTCTGAGTGGAAATAAAAGCATGCAATGTATTAACAGAAAAAAATATTCCTTCATAGTAATAGTTGCTTTGTTTAAACTGGTCTCATTGAGCTGCTGTCAGGTCCAGTGTTAGTGCTGGTTGTTAAAGTGGTCCTCCCAGTCTGTCAGACTCACATGGCACTGATTAGGTTCTCCATTTAAACTGTTAGTGAACGGCTGCACGCCTCACTTTAATGAAGGTTACAGAGAGTTTACAGCAAGAGAGAGTCCAGTCGGGTTGTCATCCTCCAGCTGGGTTTCTAATAAACAACAGACTGAGTTTGCACTAACTGTGTGAGTCTATCAGTTTGCTCTGCAGGCTTCATTCTAATGCAGGATAGCTGATTAGACCACCTAATCTTCTACACACTGTCACTTTCATCTTATTTCATTTCTTACTTCCTATTTTAATTATTTTCTGTGCATTTTTTAGTATTTTTTTATTTAATTTTTTATGTTCTTAACCCTTCCTACCTTTTCTCTCTCTCTTTCCTCCAACCACCACCCCCTCCACAGAAACCAATTTCCCCAGGATCATTATAGTCCTTTATGACCTCGTATAAACCCAGAGCTGTTTTCTTGTCTCGGAGGCCTGAGCATAAACCTTTTAAGATGGAGGATTTGCCTTGTGTAATGGCTACTAAAATACTTACCCCAATGAACAGCTAATAGTTGCACATCTTTTCTCGGACCAAACAGCTTGAAGGTTTGTTTTGCACATGACGAGAGGACGCAGGAGGTTTATATGAACCTGGTTCTGATACTGTATGACTGTCCTTTTAGTTTTGGTCCCAGTCTGTTAAAAATGTTTACATCTGTCAGTCTAAACACTCAAACGGATTTTAACTAATGGCTCAGTCATTGTGCGCCAGGCACATTTATCCAGTCTCACACCATCCCTGCTTTACTGGCTGCTGCATGGTCAACAGCCTGCTTAATCAAATGTCTTTGGTTTCTGTGCCAGATGCTAATTTACTTTTTAACAGTAAACACAGCTGTTACTCATTTTATTTTGATCTTACTCATAGATCTTTACTGGCATGTATAAAAATCTCTTTTTTTTATTTACTGTTAAAAAAAACAACTGATTTTATGAGTTTTTGTGAAGCAGAAAAAAATTCTGAAAGAAAAGCCTTTTTTGTAGATTTAAACAGAAATATCCCCCAACAAAAAAATGTTTTGACATGAATTAATCTTGCGAACATCTTTAATTTTGCTTTATCCTCAACCTGCTACATACCTCCTTTTTACGACGAAGCTTTAGGGCCATGCTAAGACAAAAAAAATTAAAATCCATAAAATTACGAGAATAAAGTCAAATACAGGTAGTCCTCGAGTTACGAACGAGATCCGTTCCTACGACGCGTTCGTATCTCGATTTGCCGTAAGTTGGAGCGCCCCCCACGTGGCGGCCGTAACTCCAGATTTTCGACTGTAACTCGAAACTGAAACCACATGGCAAAAGGTAACAGCGTTTTAAACACGTTTTTTTTTCAATGTAACACAACAACAGCGTACTTAGAACGCCGTTTAGCTGTAGTTCAAGCAGTTAGCTAACAAAATACCTTAAAAAAAAAAAACATAAAATGCTGCATAAAAAAGACAATGTAAGGTGTGATGATGTCACTGGGGGCGGCGCCGTAAGTCCGAAA
>JARVGV010000646.1:18237917-18255204 GCA_031762435.1 Hypsolebias longignatus
TGTTTTTTAATGTAATGGCTAGGTATTAAAAAAACAAACATTTAGCCCTCCCCACTACCCATTTATGTTGCTCTTATATTGAAATGAAACCAGAAGTTCTGTGTTAAGCGAGGCGGAAAGAGAAGACGCTAATGTCGAACCGGTTAACACCATAGACATAATATGTCTGTGGTTAACACAAACTGATTTTTTTTTTTTCAGACTTTTTTTTTTTTGTCCAATCAGATGTGGCCCGCCAGACACGCCTATTTTTCTACAGTCCAATCAGATGTCCCCCCCCACCCCCAAAATTTATAATGATCTGAATAAATATATGGTGTAAAATGAGAAAACTATGGAAGTCCATATATTTGCAAAGGGTATGTAAACAGAACAATTTTCTCACGAATCCATTACATGAACAAATATTGTTTGAAGAAACTCACACTAGATTAGTGCCACACTGATGTCAAACAACAGCTTTGAAGAACGTCGAAAAACTCTGCAGTGAGAATTAATCTACTGTTCGTCCAAGCGCAGAGCAGGTATGCTGACAACAGCTCACATAAATAAATTTAAATGCATGTTTGTAGGTGCATCGTGGGTTTTCCATTCACTTTGTCACCTGGCGGCTTGCATCAAATAAACACATTCAGAGCTTTAAAAAGAAGTCCCCTGTGTTGTGTGGATACTGATAAAAAGATGTATAACAAAGACACACTTTATTGAGGGCCTCCATTTATTTAAATAAAGTGGAGTGTTGAAAACTTTTTTAAATGATTGTGGAAAGTTTAGATTCACACACGAGCTCAGGGAAAATCCCCGGGTTTTATAACTCAGCTGTATTTCCTCTCAGCTGCTGCTGCTCTACTTTGGAAAATGAAACTGAGTATTTCTTTCAGTATTAGTGATTCTGCAGCGATGCTGACGGTCATGATGCTAGTCAAGGCATTCTGAAAGCCTCTCCATAATTAATAAGTTGTGTAACGTCTCTTTTTGCACCTGCACTATGGGAACTGATGATTGTTGTGTTCAGAACACAATGCTTAAAGAGAAAATACTGTTTGTGCTTGAGTATTCATTTGTTAGTGTCACTAAGAACTGAAAAATATGTCCCTGGCATTTTATTTTGAAAGTGTCTGTGAGCATTCTCCTTTAGATCATGCTGCATTCACTGCTCAAAAGAGAGAAGCAGAAATATTTTTGCGTTATCACCTTCCTGTTAAAAGCAAATTCTCAACAGCATTTTTTACATTTTTTAATAAATAACAATTTTTCCATTGTTACACAATGCAAGTTGGGGTTTTTTGTTGTTTATAGAATTTAGTTTTTTTCTTTTCTTTCTGTCAGGACTACAACAGCAACAAGTCTGTGATAAAAGAATGCATTTTTGAAAATTTGCCACCAATTAGCTAAAAAAATGTGCAAAATAACAGTAAAGATGATGTAAAAACAGACAGGTGGAGTTGAGTTGGCTGCTCAGATAAGCAGCGTTAAACATTAACGAACGCAGGTAAAATGTTGGTCACGTAAACACTGTTGTAGTAGGAGTTTTAAAAAGATAAAACAGTAATGAAGTGACAATAAGTCCAAAACTTCAGTTGAAACAATAACCCATCAGATCAATGCAACAGAAGCTGTCCAAGTCCATTTTTGACAAATAATCCACTCACTTGACTCTAAAACCAATTAGGCACCTGGTTTTATGTTTGCACGTCTAAAATTGACATCAATCCACTTCTTCCAATCTACCAATGGCTTCAAGATTAGTTCCTAACAATCTGGACTTTATGAAACGTGAGTGTGGTGCCGTATTTATGTCCTGTAATGAGCAAATAAAAAGATTATCACCCAATCCGGAAAGTCTTTCTTTGTTTTTGTTTTTTAGTAAATCTGTTTTTTTTTTCTGCCATTGTACATTTTGACTTGTTTCCAACCTAATAAATACGCTGTAAGCTAAGAATGAGCAAAAGCAGAAAGTATTTACTAATCTTAAGCCAGTTATCCTAAGGCTCATTCCTTCAGGCAAAACTACACTCTAACCGCCTTTCCTGTAAATTTTCTTTAAATTGTTTCCACAGTGAAATCAATGCAACATAAGCAACACTTGCTTCATTTTTTTTCCAACACAAGTAGACAGGAAAGAAACTAAAAAGCAAATTGCATCATATGGATTTGTTTCTTGAGACTGCCTGCGTGACGAAGTGTGTCATAATTACACGGTTCATATCAGTCGCACACACTCACCAGGAAGTGTCTGCTTCAGGAGGTGATAATCACAAAATGGAATGTATGATGTCAGCAAATAAAGGAAGGGCAAAACCCATAGGCTGGGAAATGTAAGGCCGAGCTCTAAAATTAACGAGAAGTCAACAACATGGCAAGTGGGAAGGGGTTTTCCAGCAAACAGTCGTGTTCGTATTGTTCCAGATTTTGCTGATGCGGTGGAAACTTCAAAGAAGTTAGGATGAGGGGAAAAAGCTCTATTTTGTTTTCCTGTTACCTGGTAACCTGGCATATATTCAGGGAAAGGAAACCAGAGGTCTACAGTACCTGATGATCAGAATCAGAATGCTTTTGTTATCCTGGCACAGTGAAGTACAACAAAATGACTTTCTGTACAGCCATCCTAAAGATGGACAGAAGTGTACAGGGGGCTGCAGCTTCTAAGGTGTGCTGCCCTTGTTGCTTGGATAAGAAAAGGGAAGAAAACATAAGGAGGGATGTATAAAAAGATCTCACACCGTGTCCTTGAAAGAGCACAGTTTGAGGCATCCAAAAAAATCTACCACAGCAAAGCAACATAAATAGACATAATACATATGCATATGGAATGGGTAGGGGGGTCCCAGCACGGCAGCCAAGTGAGCAGCGCAGCCCTTGGTGCCTTCACATCTCCTAGGTTGCTGTGCCATGGGAGGCGAGGGAGGCCAGTGGATGCATTGAGTTTGAGGAAAAGTTGTCGCACAGTTCAGTGCAGAACCCCCACCCACCCCACTAGCCATAGTCCCGATAAGAGGTGTTTGTTTAACAGCCAGCTCGAATGAGCTCTGTCACAGGTCCACCACCTTGGGGGAGGGAGGGGGGTGGGGAAGGGGACAGAGCGTCTTTGTTTCCATAACACCCAAGGAGACATTTAGATAGTCCACCTTCCAAGGCCAGGTCCAGGTTCATCTATCAACACTGTTTTGGGTCAGATTGAAATCGTAAATTTCTGTCTGTCAACATTCTCGCTAGTACAAAGTACATTCTCTCATCATGGCAACTCCAAACACCTGAATTTGATTACTTACGCTAAGTCGAGCCTACAGCTTCTTCTAAATGTATTCCTTCCAACTGTTCGTGGACACTCCAGAAAATTCCACAGTCCTGATAAGGATCAGCCAGTTCAGCTTTTATATAGAACCACATATAGTTCGCACACAGTTCTGAGTGCTGCCAAGCTCGGCACATTCTCCACATAATGTGTTGACAATTCAGATTTCCACCAACTCCAAACAGTAAAATCCAGTTGTCATAGATCCAATTATGTTTCCGTCAAGGTGTTCTCCTTCACCCTGACTACCTGTTGAGAAAAACTGATCAATTTTGTTGAGAAACCAGCAAATCAATTCACCTCATTCAGAACAAATGATCTGCTCCGACACCTGGTCAGTCTACTACAACAGGACTATTGACAACAAGGGACGGAAAGTCTGAGCTGTACTACCAGGAGGCCACAGCGTTGGTCCCACCATTGCAATGATGTTTGCAGATGAAAGAAGGTGCACCTACTTCTTTTCATTCAAGTGCACGTTTCTTTTATACGTGGGCAAAACATGCAATCGCAAACAGGAATATTTGTCCACAACTCGAACATGAAAACTGTGAGACGCCAACGTTTCACTGAGCTGTTGTTTCAATGGAAGATATTGTCTGAATCAAAGAATCAGAATAAAGACACATGAGTACAAAATGTTAAACCTCTGTCAATCTGGAGTTTCAGGACCTATCAATGTAAATTTTAACGTATACATCAGATCATTTGCTTTTGTTTCAACCCTAACAGTGTACATTCACATTTTAACAGTAATAATTTATGTGTGGGTGAAGTAGAAATACAGTAGTCCCTCGTTTATCGCGAGGGATCTGTATCCTGAAGCCCCAGGATAAGTGAAAACCCACAAAGTAGGGATAGTGGTAGACAAGTAGCAAGTGGTCAGCAGATTGCGTGTCATGTCCAATCTTATTTTGAAAAACCACAATAGAGTGAGAATGTGATAAACAAACCACAAAGTAGCAAGGATCTGTATAGGAATTTGTACTTTAAGGCCTTTTTATCAGCTACTAAAATATAAAGCGTTTTGGGAATATTGTTATATTTTAAATAACAATGTTAACTGTCCTTTCATTCTGAAGATAACTGATAGGATAAAGAATAATCCATAAAACAAACTTCTATCTTTTTGTTGAATATATATGGTTCATAAAGCTGCAATTATTATTATTAATATTTTAATTTGAGTTTTGAAATGACAATTAATTTAGGAACTGGTCCTGTTTGGACCAGAACTAAACTAAAGCTCTGAGTGATTTACTGCAGGTAGGATGTTAACTACTAAGGAAGACCACTTCTAGATAGATGATTAGTCTTTTTATTGATCACAAGAATATTTGTTTGCACTGAAAAGCCACACATATTTAATTGACTATGATGATTTGCTCTAATATTGTTAATTCATGCAGTCAACATTTACTTAGTAACAAATAGGTGTAACACATTTTTAACACTGCATATATGATGTGAAAATGACATTTTCTGGAGGCCTATAAAGTGCCAGATAGAGCGGGAAACACTATCATTTTAAAAGTAAATATGGCATCAAGAGCCCTCTCAATTACAGAGACAGGAATGGAAACTTCTTGGCTCACTCGTGGCCCCATTGTGCACAGAAAACGGAGCAAACCTTTCTCCACAAAGGCCCCATTTCAGCAGTCGCTCAGCAATGAAATAGTGTGACATTCAAGAGAAGTCATAATGACTAGCTTAACGACAGAAAGTGGTGATTACTGAAATGTTAGTGTGGCCGTTCATGCAGAGGGTGGCACATCTATCACTGCAAAACTGCTGGCTGTTTAACTATTTTCTTATGAGAAGATTTCGCTCTGTTCATTACACGCACAGACGCAGAACCCATATGTTCCATTGATGCCTCTCTATTTACTCATATTAAAGGAGGAGACCTGGGAACATCCATGCATTAAGGGCAAACAAGCTCCTCTGCAGACCAAATGCATGCTTCACCAGGTTAGATATTTTAATGAACTCTTCTGTCACCTTTTTTTTTTTTTTTTATTGCTTTCAACATCCCACTCAATCAATGGCGGTCATGAGCCACCGTGCTGCAGCTCTTTGGTTAATCAAGGTTTTACTGTCTTTCACATGCACTTAAATGACTTATTTCTAAAGTTTTAGTTGAGCTGTTGCACGATACATGTTTTTCAATATTTTCTTCATGCTTTTTCCATGAATAAGGACAAGTTTCTTGACCCACAAAGGTAGGACTGTAAAAATGGTGATTTAGTTGCAGATGGGTCATAGCTATTGAAGGCTGTCAAGCTGCAAAGCACAAATTAAGATCAAAGCTTGCCGAGTGACTCAAAAAGTAGCTTCCGACTCTAAACCGTGAAGCAAATTTGCATTCGCTTGAATCAAAACAAATGTCATTCACTGTTTTTAAGTTCTCATGCGTCACGCTTAAGTAGGCACAGCCACTTCCCTTCTTGCAGCTGCGCTTCTCGGAGACACTTGTGTGACATTCCTCAGTGAGGTTGCCACAGGGCCTGCTCTTTCTCGCTGGTGATTGGGAAATTTTGAGGATTTTTATTGTCCTGCTCTTTGGACGACGGGGGAGCCAGGAGAGGAATGCACGGATCATTTGAGGTTCACTTGAGCCAAATTACATTAAAAAAACGGGCAGATTCATTAAGTTGCTTCAAAACATTACAAGTAAATCCAAGCTATTCTTATTTTATTTAAGCTTAAAGAATATGTAAAAAAAAAAAAACAAGAAAATACTTAAATGTTATTGATTTTGGAGCTGCTTGAACAGTTTGTTGTCTTTTTGCACACCACAGAACAATACACGTTGGCCTTTTTCCAAAATTCTGATGTTAAACAAATCATTGTGGTCACACGAGGAAGTCCCAGCATATTTTTTCTGCCGTACCCGGACCGGTTTTATATAGGTCACCTAATCAGGATAATGGACCTGTTGGACACAGCCTTTAGCATTCTTGCAAGAATAAAAACAAAAGTCTGTAACAGCGATTGTTTAACACGTGTTTGTATGTTAATAAAAGATGCCCTGTGCATTTTTCTCATCTGATGCCAGCGGCTGCAAGCCTTTCAAGAAAACTAACATGAACAGAAATAAATAAAGAAATAAAACCCCAACGGTCTCATTGGGATGGGTGCAACTTTTAGTTAAAAAAAAACACCAACTCCAACCGTGCCCTCCTTCCAAACTCTTTGTCCTCCTCCCTCTACAGGTTAGTTGGCGCTCGCGGTAAAAGGTGCCTGGGCAGAAGGAGGGGAGGAAGAATCCCAAGCAGCCTGTCGACTTCACTCCCCGGCGTTCTTTCTCCTGCTCCACTGACTGAGATTTTAATAAATGATGACGTGAGGTATGAATAAACCACAAGGCAGTGCCGCAGCCAAAAGGCAGTGAGAGATACTAAGGTAGCACAAAAGAAACGCTAAATAAGTCAACAAAGATTCATGTGTTCTACTTTGCTCCTGTCATTCTGTCATTTCGTTTAATTGGATGTGAGGTAGAGCATACCTTGCATATGTTTAAAATCTTTATTGTGCCAAGGCAACAAAGTTGTGTTTCACTTTCACAGGAGAAAATGACGTTCTACTTCGCTTACCCAATTCAGTTAACTACAGCTCTGCTAATATGTAGGGTTTTTTTTTTAACTGCATTCATCTCAAACATGCAAATTCTTGTGCAAAAGCAATGGTTTTACAACTTTAACCTTCACAAAAAAAATTTTTTACATAATAATATGACCATGCTAGGGGTTGAACGACTACATACAGTATTTTAAAACGTCGACTTCAACGTGATAAAAGTTGAGTCGATGTCGACTAGTCGACGTGACATCATATATAGGAACTCAAGACGCTATTCACAAAAAAATGTAATTTATTATATATTAAAAAAAAAACACACACACACACATTGGGGACGTTTATTTATGCTCCTTCCATTTATCATACTGCAAATAAGTCACATGGAAAACCAAAACTAATATTAAGCTGTAAAAGTTACGTTTTATTTAATTTAATCCACCAAATTAACTAAACCACCGCAGCAGTAGTGACACTGGTGGATTCTCCACCGGTGATGGTGCTCCCCCCAGTTTTTATTTTTATTTTATTTAGTGGATTAAATAAAATAAAAATAAAAACAGTGAGGCGGGTGGTGTTGGTACGTCCCCCCCGTTTTTATTTTTATTTTATTTAGTGGATTAAATAGGGGGCAGCACGGTGACGCAACTGGTAGAGCTGCTGCCTCTCAGCGAGCAGGTCCCTGGTTCAAATCCCAGTCCAGGGGCCTGGACTGGGTCAAGACTTGGCCTGCTCCTCGCCTTCCCTTTGCTTGGAAGAGTCCATTTTTGTATCCAGCGGCCCGGCGTTGATCACGTGAAACGTGACACACTCGCTGACTGCAGCTTGTTGACGTGAAATTTAAAAACTTGCGTGACATCCTAGAATCGACTAGCTGACTAGTCGGCCAGTCGATTCAACCCTTAGGCTGTGCTGCTTTTTAAAATTGAAGTAACAATTGCAACATTTGGTTCCTGACTTCTGATTTGTACTTGTGCTGACAGTGATTTAAAACAGTGGTTTTCAGCCACAAAATAAAAGTTGCAGAGAACCCCTGACCTCAGCTGTTGCTGAAATAAGGCGACTACGCTCAGCCCGTTAAAGAAAAGCTGACTTGATATTAATAATTAAGATTTTGTAACTTACGAGAACTGTCATCTTTTGTGCAATAATTTCCAACGTGACCCTTGAATAACAGTATAAAAATACAGAAGTGTTGTCTTACAGTAACTCCTGGGCTTGCATCACATTTACTACGTTAAGTCTGACACACTTGACTTTATCAGCAGGATATTAGTTCACATTTCACGATGTAGTCAGATGACGCCGAGCTCTCTTTCTTTTGGGAAACAATGGTGTTGTGCAACTTGACGGCAGCCTCTGCTCCAGCTCTGTCTCTGCCACTTTTGCTCCAGTTCTGTTCGGCAAATGCACAGACCTTGCCCTAGATTCTGCAAGATGGTACAGAGTGAACTTTAAAAGTGGGTGAATTTTTACTTTTGTTGCCTGTTGTTCTTTCTACAGGGCAAAATGCTATGAGGAGCTGTCTGAGTTCTTTCTACACTTCTTTAAAAATAAAAGTAAAAATGAAAAGATCAACGTAAAAATACAAATTTCAACATTGTAATCAGATAACATGTTAGACAAATTAGAAAAAGACCCTTTAGTCCATTTGGATCATTTTGTTGAACTGTTAATAATGAGGAGCAGCTCTTTTCAAGCATCACCTGGAACATGTTTTCAGGAAGATTTAAAAAAAAAAATGACGGGGGTACATTTTTACCCGACTGGTCACTCTTGATTAGGAAAAAGTGCACAAAGCCAATAGCCGAGACGAACCGAGACATACGGGCTGAAAGGATGTAAATTATGTAGCATATCGAGATCCGTCTTTTGTTGGTGGAGCTCGAATGATGAAAAGGATGATGAAAGGCTGGGACGAAAAGCTGAAATACAGTGGAGTGGGGGGTCTTTTTAAAATGTCCTCTATTTCAACAAAGTGATTATTGGGGGTACTTAGTAGCTTTCATATTAAAATGATTAAGGTCTCTTTGAAACACTAAGCGCTGGTGTGGCTCCAGTCGGTGGCAGACCTGGAATAAAGGGTTTTGGTGGCAGAAGAATTATGCAGATTAAACACCTTCCAGACTGCAGATTTATCTGGTTCTGCTCTCTTTCAGGTATCTTCTGCTGCAGGTTTCTGCATGGTGAAAATAACTAAATGATGTTTGAGTTATTGTCACTCATTTTATACCTTTAAATGTTACCAGATAACAAGTGGAGTGTTAAAACTGAGATTAAAATAATATAAAAAGTATAAATACGCTCCGTGATGTTGTATTACGGATGTTGTAACGCTGTAACGATGTTGTAATGATGTAATGCTCTGTTTGTGTTAAGCATGGACTTGCTGCCATGTTGGAAGACAAGCTCCAGTGCATAAACACGTAGAAAAACACAAAAAAAGTGATTAGTCAATTATAATTTATCATTCTGTGCAATCTTTGTCCTCTTGAATTGAGTATAAAAACTTCACACCAGTTGACGGAAGTCCCTCGATACTTTGCGGTTCAAATTTTGCCGTCTCACTCTTTCGCAGATTTTCAACATAAGATTGTACACGTCACTCAATTGACTGCATATAATACAACATAATAGAATAGAATATACTTTATTGTCCCCTAGGGAAAATTTGTCATGGACTCAGGGGTACATAGCACAGTAGCAGCTGCCCAAACAGACAATAAATGCACAATTCATATGAACAAGTTTGTGCAGCATGATTGATGGAAGTGACCAACCGGAGCATTGTGCTCTGTATCCCGAGCGCTGATCGGCTCAGGAACCGTTGCAAGAGTATTACTGCCTGCAGCCCCTCATTCAAGATGGCTGCCAATCAACAACACCTGACGGCCATCAACCTGATGAGGATCATCTCCTACATAAGTTTGCAGTCCAGAGTTACTCTTCGCTGGAGCATTAACCAGCTTCTGGCCTGTAGTTTAATATAAACTAAAGTTACTTACCAGTTTCTTCAGTGTTCCTGCCTCCTTGGTACTGGTTCTCCTCGTGCCTCGCTTTGGTTCTCCTCCAGCCTGGTCCTGGTTCTGCTCGTGCCTCGCTTTGGTTCTCCTCGTGCCTTGAGTTGCCAGTCTTCCTCATTTCACTGGACTCCCATGTCTCGTCCTTCTCTGGAGCTCTCTCGAGGATTTGGAGTTGGACACAACGACATCCTCAAACCTGTAAGAGAGAGAAACATTGTCGCTTTAATGGTGTCTGTCACCTGCCAACCTCCTCTGACCATCTCCCTCCTCTTTCAGTCCACAATAATAAACACTGTTACTTTTGTACTCACCTGTGTCTGCCTCGTTCCGAGTCTCATGCCACTCTGGGTTCCCTGAGTCAGAACAACCGCAGCATCAATCTGTCTACTCTCTTTCACTGTGCTCTTTTCTGAAGCTTATTTCAAGCCCTACAACCCAAATGTTCTGCACTTTCTAAGGTTCCAGGCAGCGAACCCAATCGCCAGAGAAAGATGTTTACCATGAAAGAGAAGGCGGAGCTTCTCGACATGTTGAAGGAAGGGAGAACCTATGTGGCCAGCAGCCGCCATTACGAGTTAACGTTAAGGATCGGGCAGCCCGGTCCCCAGCCGACCACCAGGCACATGTCTGGGCTAAGGGGGCACCTTCTCCCATGGAGCACGTGACCAGTGGAGGAGACCCGCTCCAGCAGGGGAAGGAGGGCCAAGTCCACCATGCAGGCGATGCGGCGGCCCTCTGGGTGCACCCTCACCACCACTGTCATACCCCCCCACCCGATGCCTCAAGCTTTTACCCGGTGCAATGCTTGCTATATCAAGAAGGACAACATATACGGATAAATGTATATAAATACCAAAATAAATATAGTGTCCCTACTTCCTGGATTTTCACCTATCATGGGGGTGTCTGGTACAAAACCCCCATGATAAGTGAGGGACTACTGGAGTCATGATACACCAAGCTGCACAAACTTGAGAACTGCCCTGGAGGTCAGACCTACAAATTTTGATCAGTTCAGTTCAATGCAGGAAAGTTCACCTGTGGACTTTTTTATGAAACAAGAACTTTAGCTTCATGGACGCCATGGACTTGTTTTTGACACAGACTTTCAGCATCACCAGATCAGCACCAAGTATTGTTTTACTCTCTACAACAGTAGCACCACTGGTTAGAATGAGGCACATTAGGTTTTGTTCCCTTTTCTCCCCCATATGCCAACTCAGTCCTGTGACTACCTCCCAACATGTTCTGTTAGTGACTACCTCCCAACATGTTGTGTTAACTCACACTGAGGCTGGAAAAAGGCGTCTCCAGCTCAACTTCAAAGGTCTTTGCTGTTGTACCACCTGACTGGTCAGTGGGTGAGACCACTGACTGTTGTTATCAAGTTGTCTACGTGTGCCCTTTAATATTAATCAGCCATATTCCAGAACAAATGTGTATTTTATATCCACTTTAAACTAAACAAAAAAATGCATAGGTGTTAAGAGCATAGGGAAGTTGAACATTGCTCAAAACTTTGCTGCATTTGAGTAGTGTTTGATAGAAATCAAGAGAGGGTGGTGTAAATACTAATACAGTATAAAGCTGCAACCTATAAGTGTATCAAAAATAATTATTTCCTGCGTTACAGTTTGGACCTTTAAATACAAAGTGCTCATGAGAAAACGCAGCATTCAGCCAGGGCTCATTAAATGCAATGCAGGAGCAAATATTGATCAACTGATTAGCGTGTGGATGTGACTTTGCACAGTTGAATGTTAAAAGTTGAGAACAACTGCTTGGTAAAGCACAAACTACCAAAAAAAAAAAAAAAAGAGAGAATTTAGGGGGGTTTTTTTGGTGGGGGGATTAAGAACATAAAATAACTGGCACATTAAAATAAAACTATCCTTTGCTGCTAAGGGATAACGTTTTAATTGTATTTCAGCTACTACTACTAATTTTAAATCAAAACCTTTAGCTGTTTGTGTGGTGACTAAGGTTGGATATGTGGCAGAATCTAAATGGTAATGAGTATTATTACAATTAGTGATCTAGTGATTTGAGAGATATTTTGCTAACACTGTAGACAAATGATCACACACACAGACATGTGCAAAACCTTATATCTTGCTTTTGTGTGATTACTGTCCTTCCACAGACTTCTTCTCTAAGTTGAGATAAAAAAAAAAACTAACATTTAAAACAGGTAAGATATTAATTGTTCATTTTGACATGACCCCATTTGAAAGGATCTGTAGTAGCCCTTTAATAGGACTCCTCCTTATGGCTCCACTCCTGTGATTCAGAGCCATTTCCAGCATCTAACCGGAGAGGGTGAAGTGAGGTAAAGATGCCCTAGTTGCCAGGAATGATTGAATGTCTCTCTGTCCCCTGAGAGATGGATGTGTATGAATGAAGTGAGGACAACACGAGTTCCCAGAGCTCTCTGACATCCTGCGTGTCAGCCCTCAAGCTACAGCAGCTGCTACCAGCTTCTTGAACGTGTTATAATGGTGCTGTTTTATCACCATAGTTATTTGATTTGCATAAAAACTAATTAAATCCCAGATAAAGGGCCTCCTTTAATAAATCAGTCTGATAAACGAATTTGTTCAGTACAGATATTTTTGGACACTGACACAATTTTAGATATTTTTACTGTTTAACAAAACACATTTCTACTATTGATACATGAACTTTAATTGTGGAGTTTGAGCTCAACTTCAATTTGAGAGGACCAAGGAACCAAAACTGTAAAAGTCTGGAGTAATAACAGGTAATAAGAAGAAATATTCAGCAGTGAAACCAAGAACTTAACCCTACAAAAGTAATAGAAGACAACTCAGTAAGGCATGACAAACATGAAAGCAAAGCCAAGAAATCAAAATGCGAGAAGGTGCGTAAAATTCATAAAGCATAAAAACGAGCATTTAATTTATAGCATTATGTTTAGCTGAAAATAACCCCTAAGCTTCTAAAGCCTTGCTCTGATCAGAATGTGAATTAATACCATCAATTAAATGTCTGCACACCCAATATTATTATGTAACTTTAAATTTGTTTGGGCAAATCCCTTAAATTAAAATATAAAAAAAAAGTTTTGTAAACTCTGAAGTTTGTTACATCTACCTAATAAACTTGAAATGTTGAATAATAAAGAAAAGACTTGGACATGACAGTAGAGACATTTAGGATAATACATGAAGGCATTTAGAAAAAAGAAGATTTTGAGTAAAGGAGCAGAATTACATTTAAAATCTAATCCACAGAAGTTTAACAGTAAAGTTGTACTTTTTTTCTTCTGCCACCCAGTAAACCTTGATGATTTTAAATTGTTTGGCTAATTTTATGTGTCCTTACCAGGTCAATTAACAAAAACACACATGTTCTGTTTTGGATCATTTCTATAAAATAATCCAGCGGCAGAGCAGACAGAACGCCATGTCACCGTTTGTGAATTTAGGAAATCTTTTTAAAGCATTTCCAGGAATTGTTAGTTTATTATATTTTTTTTAACAAGACAAAATCATCTATCTGGTTCCAATCTCCTCACATCACACCCAAAGATTACGCTCCCTTACTCTTGTTAATGTTTTTGAAAGAAATACAGCAATATGTACCGGTATGTGGGAGTTCTGCTCTGCAGCTCCCTGCAGCCACAGCTAACTCTAATCAGGATCATTTTCTTGATGAGCAAGAGGAGCATGGAGGGCTGCAGAGGACATCCAGTCAGTGCTGGAGCATTACCTGCTAAATGGTAGTTCTGTTCTATTTGACTCATCGTGAGTTAAACAGATTATTAACTGCTTTGTATTTCTCCATGCTTAAATAATCCCTGATGTCCTCATCTTCCCTGGGTTCTCCTCTGTGGATCTCAAGCTCTTCTGTGCCTCCTCAGCTGCCTCCACATCTTCCTACCATTTGCCGGTCTCCTTCCATTGTTTGGACGAACACATTCTTCGCCTGGAACCATTTGTGTCAGCTCTCCCCCACTACTGACTCCGACCTCCACCGCAAGACAGAGCAGTAACAACATTACCCCTGCCAACAGGCCACTAACCAAAATTGTTCATCAGGGTTCCAGTTCCCTCCCTGACTCATTGAATAGTTTATCGCTTTGTAATTACCGTACTTTTCACTGTATAAGTCCCACCTTTTTGCATAAATTAGCATGCCCGGCAACTTAGACGCGAAGAGACTTATTATGTTTCTCCCCCATATTTATAACCCAATGTTTGGCTGAGGTCTGACAATTTAATTTATTCCGACCTGGAAAATATTGAACACTACCATTTTCAGCCACTACAGGGTGCTTGAGTAATGTGGCAATAGGTAAAAGTGGCTATTAATGAGACACTTGTCTTGCCATAGCTAGCTACCTTCGTCGTGCTCCGAAACTCCTGTCGCAAACGTCAAATCAGCTGCATTTCGCCACGCCACTCACGCAAAATGCAGCTGATTTGACCATCGAAGTGCATTTATCAAGGAAAAGTTCAACTGAGACACACCTTTACTATGATTTCAAGCAAAAAATAATTGTTTTTTAAGTGTTAATCTTGTTAAATTCTTGTTAAAGTCCTTTTGTGCATGCCATTTGGCAGCCAATTGAATTTTGGCACAACACCAGCCCACGTTTCCGGGTAGTCAGCCGTGACGCGTAATAGATGCAACTTATACGGCGAAGCAACATATTTATGTTTTTTCCACTTTATTAGACATATTTGGACTGATGCGACTCAAACGGCGGTGCGACATGTACGGCAGCAAGTGCGGTAAACACTAAATACATGTTGAGTCTTGGTACCTTATCTGGGTGTAGTCGCAATCGTGACAATGCACTCCCTCAAGGAATGCTTGGGCTTTAACAGTATTTCTTTTTTGAATAAAATGATGTTTTCAATCATTTGATTTTCATATGTTTTGATACTGTATCATCTAAATTTGACGTATTTTCGTCATCATATGACTCATGCCACACAGCTTCCAAACCTCATCAATAAATCACACTTTTGCTTTAGAATTTAATGTCTGGGATTTAAAACCTAAAATAAAATAACTCAAAGGGAGGTCCTCATCAGAAATCAATTCATTTTCAGTGTTCTGGGGCAAAGTAGAAAAGGAAATAAGAAAAAAAGAAAAAGAAGTCTCAACATCTCATCTCTTGTGCTTTCCACAGAGAGCCTCTGCGTTGTCTGGAGACAGTGAAAAGATCTTCTACCAAGGCTTATTAATTCACTTCTCTCATCTCCCCGAGCTGGCTATCATTACAGCCCTATATATAGAGCCGCACGGGGAATAGTGCGGGATGCACACACGCATTAACATTAATGACTTTAGACTGCTCATGAGCCTTGTGTGCTTAGACTCTCTCACATATGCAACTGTACAAACTAAAAGAAATTTGCCTTGATCCCATGGGACGAACATTCCTTTGTTTACAAACAATAAAAGCGCTGGTTTCCTTTTCACTACAGCATCGTCTCGCGTGTCACTCCTGATTGTACGTGTGATTACGCCCCAGGTCGAAGCAGAGTCCGGGATCCTTAGTAGACTGGTTTGACTGCAGGCTCCTACTGAGTTTGCTAATGAACAATCATCAGAGCCTCCCCCGTGGCTGTTGTTAAGGGCTAGTGCGCTGCCGCGTCGTGAAAGCAGGCTCACACTGTGTCGGCCTCTCAGTAGTAATTCCATCCCCGTCTCAGCAGGAGTCCGTGCAACCCATTTCATTTTCCACTTTGTGCTAATCAAGATCTAATGTCCATTTTTGCACGTCTAGATTTTGCACACGGATCTGAGCACATCTTATTGAACAGGATATGTTTAAGGTCACAACAACACCCCCCCTCCTTACCCTTCAGGCTCCATCCTGGGTGACTGTAGCGGGATAGCAGATGGTGCACATGGAGAGGGAGGGCAAAGCACACAGACTCCTGTCCTCCGGCCCAAGACTTGGAGTTGTGGGGGTGTTTGTAGCGTCCACACAGCAGCAGCAGCAGAATGTGACCCCGCTCTCTTGTCTGCACTGCCCTCGGGGCTAGACATGGTCAGCCCCACAGAAATCAAAGACAAGGCCAATGTCTTTCTCCTCAGCAAGCCCTCCCCACACATGCATGCAAGAACGGATCGATTCCCAGCTATCACTCCATCGAGCATCCATTAGGTGCCCTGTGTGTGCATGTCGCTCACGCATTACAGCAGGATGCATGATTTATTCACGGGAGCTTTACAATTGTCAGAGATGGATGGCATCAATAGAGGTTTTGTCCCTGTTGATGAATCAGGAGATTTGCTGCTTTAAACAAATCTATCCTCATGCTGCTGTTCAAGCAAAGAGGGGAGACACAGGTGAGGCGAGGAGACTGGAAACACGTTGCTTTGCTCCACTTATGCAAATATGAGCCAGCTGATCTGAGAGCACGGCGAGGATTAGCTCCTCTGTGGGGAGTTTAACTCCTCAGCAAAGGACTGTGGCTCAAAGCCTTAGACCTTTAAGCACAGTGGATTTAGCTGTGTGTATCCAGGTAGGAAATTAATTTATGACAGAAAATAAGTTGATTATTTCTAATAATTGGTTGATTATAATTATTTTAATAGCTCCTTATTTGTTTTACGCAAATAAAGTTTTCATTTAAATTTCCCTTTGGGATTAGCTGACAAATCAGCCCAAAAGCATTATATGAATTTAAATAAGTACCCATTTAGATTATGTAGCTAAGGGAATTGTAAAATGATACAAAACAGAAAACAGTTAATGATATAATAAACTAAGACAAAATTATATAGGCAGTGTGTGACACGTGCCAATCATTACACTTTCATTAGTTTCCCTTATGACCCCACCTCCGATGGCAGCTGGCCACCGACCAATGCTTTCAGATGCAGTGACTTAAAACTGTTTTTTAATTACTCATTGCTCCTGAAACATTATGTTTTTATGGTTATTCACTCCCCATTAAAACATCTAGATTCTCTTTGGTTTTTGACACTTCTTATTGCTTAACCCGCTTGCTGC
Source organism: Hypsolebias longignatus (assembly GCA_031762435.1). Lineage (NCBI taxonomy): Eukaryota > Metazoa > Chordata > Actinopteri > Cyprinodontiformes > Rivulidae > Hypsolebias > Hypsolebias longignatus. Next base: position 18,254,812 of record JARVGV010000646.1, read on the forward strand.
CCTTGGGCCAAAAGGACTAACGAGGCCTCAATTTTGATCCAAGTTCAGCAGGAGGGTTAAGAGATTACTGTAATTTTTGGCTTATAAAGCGCACTGGATTATAAGGCACAGTATCAATGAACGGGTCTGTTTTCATACATAAGGTGCATTGGATTATAAAGTGCATTAAGTGAAACAAAACAGTCACATAAGTCAAATTTTATTTGACTCATTCACAATAACCACATAAAATTGGTTCGAGGTCAGTAAGTACAACCAGAATTAAAACATAAAGTGCACCTGATTATAAGGCTCAATGTCAATTTTAGAGAAAATTCATACATATATATATATACAGGTAACCCCCGTTTTACGGCCGAGATCCGTTCCAACGGCCGAGCCGTAAACTGATAC
>JARVGV010000646.1:18345390-18360414 GCA_031762435.1 Hypsolebias longignatus
CCCCCCCCCCCCCCCCCCCCCCCCCCCCCCCCCCCCCCCCCCCCCCCCCCCCCCCCCCCCCCCAACACAACCGGCGTCTTTGAAGCTGCTGCAAAGTTTGAAATCTTAATGACGTCAGTAGTAAAAAAAAAAAAAGAATTAGGCTAGGTCAATGTAATGCACAGCTATGCAAAAGCAAAAAAAGGAAAACTATCAGTGCTCAGCTCTTTGTGTAGCTTTCAAGCTTTCTTTCTGTGTGTGGGTTGTGTGTGCTTGGAAACGGGGAGCGCTGAGGTAATGCTGGCACAGAGGCCCATTTATCACCAAACTCAAAGCCATTTGAGGATAAAGAAGCTTCCTATGAGAAAAGCAATCCAGCCGCCTTTTAAATGTAAAACCACATAATCACAGAAATTTATCTTTTGTTTCGGTTTACGCATACCTGACAAATTAATGAATACGTGGCTGGCTGCAAATTAATGACAATACTGTATTTCTATTTGCTGATTTATAAAGGACATAAAAACTGCACTATATGAAACTGAGGATGAAAATACAAATGTAATTAAATAAAACAGGTAAATAAAATAGTGGAATGACCCCACAGAAAACTCACCAAAAAAGATCTGAATCATCACTAAGAGGAGGCACTGAACATTCACCATCAACTTTTTAAACTGATTCAGGAACCTAATGGCATGAGTGACTGGAGAAATTGCATTTCCTGCGAAAATGCAGTGTGAATGCTTATTGCAGAAGAACTTGCTGAAAAACCGCTGAAATTAGCTAAAACAATTCTTAAATGTAGCTGAAATAGAACAAGCCTAAATTAGCAGGAGATAGCAGAAAGAACAAATTGCTGAATTAGGTTAAAATAAGCAGAAATCAGTACAAAAATTACATAATTACTGGTAGCTAAAAAAAAAATGAAATTTGCAACAACAAAAAAAAATTAAAAAAAATTAAAAAGCTGAAAAGTTGCTGCAAAGACAGGAAGAAGCTAAAACTACCCAAAGGAAGTGGAAAGAGTTGAAATGAGCTAAAAAAAAATTGGAATAGTTGAAAAAGCTAAAATTGGCATCAAAAGAGCTAAATAGTAGCTGAAAGAGCAGAAACACGGAAACTGGCAGATAAACGCTGAAAGGAGCATAACAAGCTGAAACTGACGAAGTTAATTAGACAGAAAGTAGCCAAAGTGAACAACTTGAATTTATCTGAAAACACCTAAAATGAGCTAAAAAGCTAGCTGAAAAGGTAGAACAAGTTTAACTTAGCAGAAGAAAGCAGAAAGAACATGTTTGCCAAAGGTTGAAAGAAGCAGAAATGAGCACTTTTTTTTTTTTTAATTATCTGAAAAAAGCTGAAATTAGCAAACAAACAGCTGAAAAGCACCGGTAGCTAAAAATTCTGAAAGAAGCTTAAATTACCAGAAGTGGAGAGAGCACCTTTTTGCTGAATTAGGCTGACAAAAGTTGAAAGGAGTGCAAAAAATGTGGAATTAGATGAAAAAGCTTAAATTAGCATAAAACAGCTATGCTGCAGTAGCAAAAAAAACTGAAACATGCAGAAATAAACTGAAAGGAGCATAACAAGCTGAAATTAGCAGAAAGAAGTTAGAGGAAGCACAAAAACGTTGTAGTTAGCAGAAAGAATCAGAAAGGATCACAAAACAGCTGAAAAAAAAACAGCTGAAACAGCTGCTAGGAAAAAAAGTTTAAATTTGCACAAGGAAGCTGAAAGAAGCTGAAAAAACAAAATGTGAAAGGAGCAGTAAAAAGTTGTAAACAGATCTAAAGATGTAAAATGAGCTCAATTCATGTTCTATGAGAAAAAAAGTGGCAGAAAAGGCTAAATATTCCAAAAAGCCAAAGGTGCAACAATACAAAAAGTCATATCACCCTTTGAACGAGCTGAACGTTTTGACATACGGTTTTTGAAATAGCACACAAATTGTGGAACGAGAAAGATGCAGAAGAACGTACGGAAGAAAAACGGATCACAACGTGAATGCTTCATAAGCATGAACACAAATATTTATAGGTTTTTGCTATATAATCCTGATCAGTGCACAAAATGCACATTTTACATCTGTAGCTAACTTGTTAAATATTTCAGTCAATAAATGTCCAGGGTAAAACAGCATATGATTTAAGCCTGATATTCCATCAGCAGAAATGCTTACTTTACACATTGTGCATTAACAGCAGAGTGACTCAGCCGCAGAGTCATCGATAGTGAGCGGTGGCTCAGTCTCTGCCATCAACAAGAAATGCTGAAGCCCTTTTTGGCATACGACTTCATATTGCATAAGACATTTAACAAAAGAGGATAAGAGCATGAACTGAGTCATAATAAGGGTGGATAATAAAACTCTGCATTAAACAAAGTGATTGGACCACAGCAGGCACAGACATGTGTAAACTCACACACACACACAGACGTGAAAAGGACAATTCTGAGAAGTTCCAGAAGAGGAGTTTCAAAGACTCTTACCCTTAATGCACCATCTGAATGCAATCTTTTGATTAAATTTTGAAGACTTGATCTACTACTCATTTGTCTCCCTCACATGCCCAGTAAAACCAAAAATGAATAAAAAAGAAGAAAAAAAAAACAACAACGCCGCAGCAAAGATTTTGAAGATTACGTCATAAATTCAAACCATTTCAACCCTTTCCAAAAGTGTAACCCTTAACAGGAGTCTTCTGACATTCAATAAAAAGTCAAAGATATCATTCTACATCTTCCCTTGCAGCTTTTGTCTGATGGGTGGTGCTGTAATGACTTCTAACACAAGCATTCAGAGCAACTTGTAATTTAATTCATGCGACTTGAAAAGCAGACCTGACACGCCTCTTTGTCGCTACACCTAATGCATTTTACTAGCAATATTTATTACTCTATTACCCTTATTTTTATTACTCTAATGCTACCCTTTATGCACTGAGTGGAAAAGGAGTGGCCATATTTGAGGAGAAATATTATAAAGGTAAAATAACATGATGTTCAGTTTTCATTTGAATTTTCCTTTCAGGCCATGTCCACTAACATTTAAAAGGCACAACTGAGGCGAAGTGTGAAATTTAGACCCTGATGCATGCTCAATAATCCAGGTAGAAAAATCTAAAAAAGCTAAGTCTGGTCCTCTGGACATTCAAAAAACAAAACAAAACAAAGCAAAAAAATTGTAGAAACGTTTCGTCTTTCGTCCGAAAGACTTCCTCAGTCAGAGTTTCATTTAGAGTGAGCAGCAAAAGAGCCCCACAGACTTTCAGGAGAGGTTCTGCTGAAGAGAAAATTCAAAGCTAATGGTTTGTCTCTTCAGCTATGAAAGGTGGGCCTGTGCTAACATGCTGTCCACAATAATACTGGTATAATTTTCTGTATGTGGAAAAATATGTGTTATTGCGCAAAAGCTTATGAGGCATTCACACTATTGTGATCCATTTTTCTTCTGTATGTTTTTCATCATCTTTAGTGCTATTTCAACAAATCATACCAAAACGTTCGGCTCTTTCAGGACAATCGTACTATGACTTTTAGTTTTGGTGCAACTTTAGCTTTTTGAAATATTTAGCCTTTTCTGCCCTTTTTTTTCCCTCATAGAAAATGAATTGAGCTAATTTTCCATCCTTCAAATCTTTAGATCCGTTTACAACCTTTTACTGTTCCTTTCACATTTTGTTGTTCTTCTTTCAGCTTCCTTGTGCAAATTTAAACTTCTTTCAGCTTATTTTCAGCTACTATGTAACCATTTTATGCTAATTTAAGCTTTTCCAGCTAATTCCACATTGTTTGGACAAAGTTCAAGTTTTTTCTGCCTAATGCAGCAAAATTGTGCTCTCGCCACTTCCTTCTGGTAATTTAATTTTTTTCTGCTTTTTAGCTGCTTTTCAGCTATTGTTTTAGCTCATTTCAGCTTTTTCCAGATAATCTCCAGTTTTTTGTGCTCATTTCTGCTACTTTTAGCCTAATTTGGCAAACATGTTCTTTCTGCTTTCTTCTGCTAATTTACGGTAAGCATATTTGACCTGTTCAGCTAGCTTTTTAACATTTTCTAGCTAATTTTGGTGGTTTTCAGATAAATACCAAATTTTCTGTGATAATTTCTGCTACTTTAAGCCTAATTAGATATCGTTCTGATAATTTAAGTTTGTTATACTCCTTTCATCTTAATTATGCTAGTTTCAGCTTTTTTCTTATTTTTCAGTTACTATTTAGCAGTTTTTATGCTAATCTTAACCTTTTCAGCTAATTCCACTTTTTTAAGCTCATTTCAGCTCTTTCCACTTCATTCTGGTAGTTTAAGCTTCTTTCTGTTTTTCAGCTATACTTTTTAGCCTATTTTGCTATTTACATCTTTTTTAGCCAATTTCCAAATGTTTGTGCTAATTTCAACTTATTTAAACTTTCAACAAACGTGTTGTTTCTGCGTTCTTATGCTAATTTAGGCTTGTTCATCCATTTCAGCTACATTTCAGTTTTTTATTTTTTTTTATTTTTTAGATAATTTCAGCTGTCGATCAAACTGCATTTTCACAGGAAATGCAATTTCTCTCGTTTTACGATATCAGTGGTATGATGACACAATGTCAAGAGTGGGTCCACACCATTTATTGAGAGTTGCACGGTGGATCAGGTTAGCGCAGTTGCCTCAAACGAATAAGGTCCTAAATTAAGTGTTTATTCAATTCGAAATGCACAGTCACCTAATGAATAGAAATGGACAGATTTATTTTCCCCTCAAACCTCTAGTGATGTCAGCATCCATTAAAAAAAAAAAAAAATGACAGAAGAAATGAAGAAGCAAAACACAGAAGATAAATGATCAAAACCGAGAAGCAAGTTGCTCTTTAAAATGTCACCATGACATGAGTAATGTGGAATCACTCATTTTCGTAAAAAGAACTGAAACTGCCTCCCTAAACTACTCCCCACCGCTCGTTAAATTTTCTGGTGGTACATTGAATCCTGGATTTGGAGTCAGATTATGTTTCAATTTAAGTTTTTAATCGCCGTTCACTAGGACGCAGCTAATAAATCATTAATTTTCCCCTGCTTTCATCGATGTGTTCTATCACGTGTTGCATGACTGAAGCGTTAAAATGATCAGAGAACTCAACGTTTTCAGAAGTTTTAAAACTCTGCATCAAATTTAGATTTACTTGCTTCTCATTTATTACTTTCGAATTAGACACTGAGCATTTTCTCATTTTTGTGTTTCCCCACGCTCTTTATTGATCAACAATGACCCTTGGACCTAATCAGAAAGCGCTGGTGGCTGGAACATACGGTGCACGTACAGCTCGAGTATTGTTTTGTAATCAAAATTAGATGCGCCTGGGAACTTGGTATTGAGCTGACAAAACAATGGTGAGATGAATCTGAACTTCATTCATGCGTTAAACCTGGCATTAGGTTACAATTTATACAGTTTATTTTTTCAAAGTCTGATTTACCAGACTTGACTAATGTAGCAGATGTCACGTCTTACCTTACAGTTTAAGCAATATGTTTTGCTTTTGCCCCAGATTTCAATTTTATTTATGGTTTTATGGACTCTGAAAGAACTGAATCCTTCTATAGCTATATTTGGGATTCCATCTGCCCCGTTCTATCTTCCACATGGTGTGAATTACTTGCTTTGACATCTCTTTTGGCGAAATGTTGTATTTTACTCCTCTGGAAGACCCTGATCCACACAGCTGTCTGTTTTTGGACTACGATGTCAAGTTGCTTCTTACTGTAGAAAATAATCTCCCATTAAAGGCTGGTCTGCAAAGTTTTATTTTAGATGAAACTCCTTCTTCTACCATATTTTAAGTACTATAGTTTTGTCTCTACTTAACGTTTTTATTTTTATTTTTATCCTAGTGCTGTTCATTGTTACTGCTCATTTTACTTATCAGGAATGGAGAGATTATTTGTTCTGTGAGTATTCAATAATTTAAAAAAAAGAAAATAATTACTTGATGTACTTCTAATATGAACCAGTGTGCCCCTGCTCTTGAAAAACTAATTAAAACGCATTCATTTTTAAAAATTAGACACTGAATTTAAATGAGTGTTGCACACATACCGGATAATAAAAATAAACTAAATGCAAAGCTCTTTGAATCCATTTAGCTTACAAAGAAAAAAGTTTTTAATAAAGTGGATCAGTTCTTACCACTTATATTTGTAAAGTAGGTCTGATCTATTTCAAAATGGCCATGTCTGAGAACGGAGCTAAAAAACAATAAAATAAAAGGCCTATTGTAACAAACTGAATAGAGCACTGGTTCACACACTCGTGCCGCTGAATCGCAAGGATGGCACACACACACAGAGAGGCCTCTATAAAAGCAAAGTTACATCACTGTTGGTTGCTCAGAGCATCACACACACAAATGTACACAGTGACTCAATCCCACTGCAGCATGCAGACACAAGAAAACACAAAAAACAAAGGAGGTTTGTCTTCAAAATATAATATGCAATGACAACTGCTGCAGAATTATAATAAAATAAGTATTACATTAATATTGAAGTTGTGACTGATTGTTACAACTAATAATAATAATAATAATAATATGTTTCCATGCATTGGCGAAATTGGCTCTCTGCATTTAACCCATCCACCCCCAGGTGGAGCAGTGAGCAGCTATTGAAGGCACCGGGGAGCAACTGGGGATAGGGTGTGCTGCTCAGAGACACCATGAGATGTGCAATGACTGGGGATCGAACCTGGGACTTTCTGGTCCAGAGTCAGCCGCCCTGCCTCTACCCCATATTGCCTTGCATTACTGCAAGACAATATTTATAATACATCAGATTTGATTCTTTAGAAAAGTCTCCAAAATATTTGATCTATTGAATATTTAGTCTCTGAAAAAAAAAAAAAAAAAAAAAAAAAAAAAAAAAAGCACTGTATGCTCTTGTTCCCAGATTAAACAATACTGTGACTTGGATATGTGATGATTCATTTTCTGGCATCCAAGACTCCTACAGACAAGCTTAAAGATCTTCAAGAACACTTATAACTTGTTGCAGCCAAGTTTAATTAATTAATTAATTTTCCAATGGCAACCTGCCTTTAGTTTAATGCTTCCTAGCCATTTATGTCAGCACCCAGCACGCTGCGGAATTATGGGAGGAAATCAAATGCAGGAAATCCAGTCATGGAGCATTTCATGTGACATCTTGAACAGAGAATCTGTTGAATCCTGATTCATCTTGCAGATTTCAGGAGGTGGGGAATATTATTGCCAGTGAGTAACCTGCCAAGTTTTCTCTGGCCATGATCTTTCACAGCTAATTCAAAAGTGTTACTTTCTCAGAGTTAATGTAGAGGTTTTTGTTTTTATTTACACTGTGGAGTTCATTAGGAGTTATATACACTTCCGGTGTTGGGTCAGTGTACTCCTATTAGTGTCAGTTATTTTGTAGTGTTAGAGTAGAAACACTCAGGGTGTGTATTTGTGATCCGAGTCTTCACGATTTGCATTTTACATAACGTACGTCCGCATGTAGGCGGCATGTCTGTTGCGACGTACGCTGAATGTGCATGCGGCAAACAAGCAGACAATGGTTTAGGCGGGGTGCTAAGTTGACGTCTTTTCAGACAACAAACACAGGTAAGTAAATTGGCATTTATGTATGTACGTTTAATTTTGACCAAATGTTAGTGGCATCAGCTGATGGTATTTACGTAAACGTACCGCTAGAGAGATCTAAATGTCATTTAAAGTAAGGTGTACCAATTTATCTATGGTAGTTGAAGATTTTACTAAGGAGATAGTTAGACAAGACACCATTACTGGTACTCTTCCCACAGTTTTTCTCAAAAACTGCACTTCCAGTTCCCTCTTCAAAAACTAGCACCAGCTACTAATTAGCATTCCTGCCTAGTGGCTTCTTGACTTGTAGTGTAACTTACACACCTTAAAGTTTAAGAATGCATATCAGTCATAGCCAATATAATCATGCAATGAAAGCCACAATCCTCCATTATCCTCCACATTTTTTAAAAGCTAGCCCTGGGGTGCCCAGTCAATTGCCATATACAAGTGCAAATAAATGTCAGCCCATCGTCCATCCTCACTGTGAAATTTTGGACTCAAGAGCGAATACAATATTTATTTCCTGCAGGTTTCCTTCACAGACCTCCGGAACAGCACATTTAAGGAGTTGAAACATACATCAATCACCTGTTTGGCCTAAAATATATGATGAAAGTTTGTATGGTAATGTAATCTAGGAACAAATGTAGACCAACCAATTCCCACGCTGAGTAGTGCATCTCTTTCCCACATTTATTAGCCATAAAAAGGCCATGTTTTAAATTAAAGAGCTTTTCAATAAACCAACAAAAATAAATAAAACCCCCAAGAACAAGAAACACAAACAGGTCTTTGATTATTTCTACGTACTTCTATGTGAAACAGGATATTCATACGCCACACAGTAATTGAGGTAATGATCTGCAGAGGAAGACTGCATCCAGAGAATAAAAACACAGCACTATAGTGAGAAAGGTGTCCCACAGTGGTCTAATAGTTTCCTGGCTGCAAGTGGAGGTCTCCTTTAGAGAACAACGAGAACAGTGTTGAAGTGACAGGAATGAGTGGATGACAGCCCTGAGAAAACGAGCAATGAAAAGCAGAAGTGAAACTAACTTCATGGCACATGGGAAAAAAAATCATAAATAAAATCTTGTGCTGCAAATTGACTTGCTGCATTTGACTCCATGTCAATTACTGTATTCACACGTCCTTTATACTGTGCTTTTTTTTTTTTTTTTCTCCAGAAGCATTTCACGGCTCACCAGGAGTTCATCCATACTCGTCTGGCACTTCTCTAGGTTGATGCGTTTGATGGCCACTTTCTCCTTGCGTGGTATACAGTAGGCTGCTTGGACCACTGCAGTCGCTCCACTTCCTAAAACACAAAAAAACAACATAGCAGTGCATAATTACACTTCTTTAAACACTCAGAGAAGCATGAGAAAGGTGGTTCCTCCCTTCAGGAATCTTTTGCAACCTCTCAGATGTCCTCAGGTCAGAAAGGATACTGTTTACACTGGGTGGGCCATGGTGTTCCTTTACATTTGGATAACCCTCGTAAACTTCTAACAGATAGTACCCAAAGCATAAAATTGTCTCTTTTTAATGGAAATGTGTAACAGCTCTCCTTCAAATGTATTACCGGTACTAACATTTGAACTTGTTCTATGATCTCTGACCCGTTATGCATTTTTGCTTTTAAAGAAACAAAATTATACTAAATTTAGTCTAAAAATGAACATGAGAAACTAAGTTTAGGCTCGGATGTTAAATAGCAGATTACATTTAGACAAAATTAGCTATTTTGTAAAACAAAGCACAAGTTAGAAAGTGAGATTATACTGACAGATTATGTCTGGATAGGCCTGTCACGATTAATTTTGCTAGGCGATTGTCTCAGAAATTATTGCGATAAATGATAATATTGTTTGAAATCTGACAATATTTAGTTATTATTGTCAAATTTAAGAAGAAATTTTGATTTTTGAGTGTAGTACCTTTGTTGACTGGCTGTCTCTCATCCTGTTTTTTTGGTTCTCAAAATGGCAGACACTCTGTTTGGTTTGAGCTCTTTAGCATAGCATTTGTCACACAAAGCTTTCAACTGAAAAAAATCAGTAAACAAGTTCTCAGCTTCTTTTTGCAGAGGAAAAACAACTTTTTAGACGAAGGCACGGGTTTCAACCGTGAATTTTGGAGCTTTGACAACACGGCAGCTTAGCTGCTTTTAACGATCCAAAAACGCAATTTTGGATGGTTAAAACGGATTTGAAAGAGAAAAGAGAAAGAGTGGTGAGTGAAGAGCACCGGAGTTGAACCTTTTGTCATCCAGTGTCCTGTAGAAAGAGAGTCACAAAGAAACAATAAAGCTGATGAATGAAAATGAGCTTGATATTTTTCATTTATCATGTGATTAATTGATTTATTGCTTATAGTGACAGGCCTATGTTTGGAACAAACTGAATTCTGATAAGAGTAAATCTTCATGCACATTTTACTTTCCAAATCTCTGCCTTTTTCATGGCTCTCTCAGTCAGTATGTGTGTACAGTCGATGTAGTCATTGGCACGTCTGATGGATTAATGCCAACATGTTTAGAAAAGTAGACAGCATGAGTCACTGAACCCAGATCCAAATCAAAAGACATCTGTTTGCATTTTAGCGTGTCGTATGTGTTAAAAGACAGTTCATCTGACTCACATTTGGTTCTGCGTTCTTCAAACACTATAGTCCCCAAAACAAAAATAATTCTAGAATAAGTATTATGAATGACTACCGGCACGTGCACATTTAACGATATCTGTAAAACTGAAGGTGTTACGGAAATTTTTTGTCACCTAGCTGTTGTGGCTAACTTGATCTAGATTTGATTTCAATACATTGTAGATGTATACCCAATGATTATTTCCTGAACGTGTCATTAAAATCCATCCAGCAGTTCATGAGATATTTTCCACCACTCAGTTGAGTCTAAACAGTTCAAAATGACAGTTTTGATTCACAAGCACAGATAACAGATGACAATCTGATGAAAACTTCCAGTAAATCTTTCAAGAGTGAAGCAATCTCTAGTTAACCACCATCTGATAATGGAGGTAAGAGCTTGTAAATCCTCCCTACGAGAGGAACGCCCGTTGTTCCTGCACCGCGTGAGGCTATTTAACTTCCCCCTCACTGCTCTTCTGTAGCGTCGTGAGGCCATTTCCACAAGCTCGCTGGTGTAAACGTGACACAGAGCAGTGGTGGGAGCGCACTTTCTGTGGAAATGGGCTTCACAGAGTGACGGAGTTGGTCAGCTTTTCCCAACCTCTCCTGATCTTGGAACTACAGCCAAATGTTAACAAAGAACTCATTGTTTGGAGATTTCCTTTGGTCAGAACAGCACTGAGCAAAGAGGAGTTTCTAAAATTAGATATGTATAAATAAGTAAAACACTTATTTTAATTACAATGTAAAGCCCTCCCTGTGGGCACATCCACTTTACCCAGTTATTTATATATTTTTATTATCTTTTCAGGCACCACCAGGGAGTGAGACAGATTAAATATATATATATTTAAGAGGTTTCAAATTAACTAAAATAATTTTTAGTAATTTTCTTACTTTTAAAAAGTAATTCGAAAAAGCAACTTTCAAATGGGAGTGTAACCGATAAAAAGTAACTTTTAATAAAATTTTACAGACGTTATACAACTCAACAATACTCCCACCTGAGCTCAAAACTAAACGGCCAAACGCTACTGCCATACATTTAACTTCCTGTCTTTTGTGTTCGGACTGATACGAAACAAACCCCTGGAGATGGGTCAGTGGTGAGGAACCCAGCCTGACCAGAACCCCTGGAAGACAGTTTCCATGTCTGCTGTGGAGTTTTTAAATTATTTCATGCAAACATAAACCAAGCGGTTAGAGGTTGGGGAGAACTTGCTCAGAAGAACATCTTCAGGCAGGAAGAAAATGGACCATGTTGTTGGTTCATGGTGAACTATGTGACAGTTTAAAATATAAATTAATAAGTGTTTGTATAATATACAGTATAATGAAACATAAATAAACCAACAGGGTAAAACAAATAGTGTTGATATAAAGACAATAGATTTTAGAATTTATACTTCTTTCTATTCAATTGAAACAATGAGTTATGTTGTAAACACTGTATAAGAAATATACAATATATTTTTTTAGTAATATTGCACTTTTGTTGTTTTATTTAGATTTTTTTTTCATACCCTGCTCCAGATGAACAAAATTAAGATTAGGAGTGTTGGGTCATCTCAGGACATTGCACAGAAACATTTGTATATATAAAAAGTAAGTTAATAACATTATTTATCTGAGGAGCAGACTGCTTTGAGTTTAATTTCATTGCAGATTCTCATCTTGAGCAAGCATGAAGGTGACGGTGGAAAGGAAAAACTCCCTAATGAGGAAAAAACCTCTGGCAGAACCAGACGCCATCTGCTTCGACCGGCTGGGTTTAAGAGGAACAGGAAGGAGGAACGGATGGATACACAATGGCAGCTCGAGAATCACATGTTAAGACAGAAATAATATCAAATGAAAACTGATCAATTGTAACAATTCATTCTAAGAAATTAGATTAATTTGTTCTCCAGTAGTCTAAGCCTATGGCAGCATAACAAGCCGACCCCAACTACAGTATAGGATTTACAAAAAGGAAAGTCTTGATCCCAGTCTTAAAACTGGACAATGTGTCAGCCTCAATACAGAAACTGGAAGTTGGTTTCACAAGAGAGGAGCCTGAGAACTGAAAGATCAACAGCAACATAACAACAGCAGCCTGAACATGACCAACATCATGATGTTGGCCATGTTCAGGCTGCTGTTGTTATGCCTTATTATTTTTTCATTATTAGTGTTTAGCGAAGGCCTGTTGCAATAAACAATAACTCAATTAATCGCACGATAAATGAAAATGATCGACCTCGTTTTAATTTATCGGCTTTATCCTTCGTGTCTCTCTCTTTCTTTCTACTGAAGACACTGGATGACACAAGGCTCAACCCCGATGCTCTTCACTGACCCCTCCCTTTCTCTTTAAAATCTGTTTTAACAGTTCATAGTTGTGTTTTTGGATCCTTAAAAGCAGCTAAGTTGAGAAGTTAAGCTAACAGACCGACCTTGGGGAAAAAAAATCTTTCTTGTTGAAGCTCCAAAATTCATGGTTGGAACCCCCGTGTCTTCGTCTAAAAAGTTTTTTTTCCTCTGAAAAAAGAAGCTGAGAACTTCTTTACTGATTTTTATTTAAAAAGCTTTTTATTAAAATTACCAGTATATTATGGATATCTGTGTGGCAAATGCTAAAGAGCTCAAACCACACTGAGTGTCTGCCATTTTTAGAACCAAAAAAAAAAAAAAGAAGAAAGAAACAAGAGAGCCCATGTCACGTCAAGTGGTCACCCTCTCATTTTTCTTGCACGCTGCTCGCTCCCTCTCTATCCATCCTTCGGTTCAAACAGTCTCATACTGCCATATTGTGGTAAAAAAGGTACTACACAACAATTAACCAACATTTCTTCTTAAATTTGACACTTACAAATTAATGTCAAATCTTCAACAATATTATTGTTTATCACAATAATTTCTGAAGTAATTAATAATCGCCCAGCAAAATTTGTTATCCTGACAGGCCTAGTTTAGTGTATATCTTAGAGCATGCATCAGGATATATCTTAGATCTTTTAGTGTACAGTTTTGCATTAATTTAGTTTATATATTAGATCCTTATACGGTATACCGTTTCTTTTTATACTTTATAATTTGCTAGCTTTGAGTGTAACTGGGATTCTGTGTCCATACTTTCGTTCCACCTCATGTACGACATGTAATGGAAATGACAATAAAATTGACTTAAATTTTCCATCCCTACAATTTCTCTAGTCTACAAAAACATAAAAACTAAATTAATTTCAGGTTTATTCAGTTATTATTATCATCAGTTAGAAATATAGAATGGAGACTGAATTATATCTTCCATACAGAACCAGTTTAAAGTAGGTATACTGGCAGTATATTATTAAAACTTAATAAAGCAGAAGGAAATTGTGTACTTGGACTGTAAAATCAAGAAAGTGAGCCTAGAAATTCTGGAGTCACTGTTTAAGATGGGCAGATTTTCACAGATGAAAGATACTAATGTTGATATTGGTGCTTGGAATGAAGAAGAGCAAATGGATGTGAATTATGAGTAAATATGATGCAAAGTTGTACAGTTGGAACCGAAAAGGTGAAAACAGATCATTCACTGTTTTGGTTCAGTTTTAAACTCAAAAGGCACATAGTGAAGTTATATCTGATCAAATTATCCTGGTTTTGAATTAGTTTACTGGTGCAGGACACTGTGTGAAGCCCGTGTCAATATCCCCCTTCATGAGCAGAAAGCAGCTGCTTTGTCTTTGTTTGTCTTTCCTGTCCTCACCAAGCCAGTTCAGAGCCTGATGTCATGAAACCTCTATTTCATTTCCTCAGCATACCTGGCATGCCTGCCATACATTATCCAAATGTAAAACCAGAAATGGTACACATAAGGAGTGAGAGCAGCAGCACACACTGCCTCTGTTTGATCATTTATTTCTTCAACTGTTCTATTTCTATTTGTTTCTTCAGTCTAAGATAGTATTAAAATAAACAGGTTTTCTTGCTCCTTTTACAATTACTGCAGCCTTTTAAAAGTCCGAGAGCCGAACAAGAACGAGGGAGGCCTGAGGATATGAAGAGTAGAAGTCCAGTGCAAATTTACAAAACCTAATAGTCCAAATTGATCAGAGGAACAGCTGCACTATTTTCCAGTGTTGCTCTGTCCAGTCTGGTGTCCTGCATGAGTCAGTGCTCAGTAGGGTGAAGAGGAGTGGGCGTGAACCGTGTAATAACAAGTCCCATCTCCCTGGGGAAGATACCAAAGCAATAGCTCTGCTAGGCATGCTGGGTATGCAGGGCCATCCTCAACACACGCACCATAAAAGCATCCTTCAGGCATCATCTGCATGGCATGAAACAGTTTATATAAAATATACTTGGCAGGTCGTATCACATCGAGGAGGAGTGAACCTCTGAGAGACTGACTTCCACCTGTTCCTGCTCTCAGCTGAGCTCTAAGAATTACCTGTTGAAGCTTGAAACAACAGGCAGAAAAACAATCAGTACTTTTAGAAAGTTATTTTTATATATTTTTTTATGTTTAAAAAATTGGCAAAGCATATTTTCTACCTCGCTTTGCCTAAATCCACTCATCCAGTAGACTTTAAAAAACTTCCAAACTGGAAATCTTTTTCAATCTGTGGGCTTTGAGGCAAACTTAAGCTTTTCATAAAAATAAAAAAAAAATAAAAAAAAGAAACATGGAATAAAAGACTTTAGTTTTAACCTACAATGGTGGACACTATTTTTATCCCTATTTCATTAAAACTAAAATAAACTACAAACCGGATTCCAAAAAAGTTGGGACACTAAACAAATTGTGAATAAAAACTGAATGCAATGA
>JARVGV010000646.1:18363142-18377162 GCA_031762435.1 Hypsolebias longignatus
TCTCCACATCATTGCATTCAGTTTTTATTCACAATTTGTTTAGTGTCCCAACTTTTTTGGAATCCGGTTTGTACAAGTTTAGCATTCAGTGGGTATTTTGGGTAACAATGAATTTAATAACACAAAATTGAAAATAGTTTTAATTAAAGCAACTATATTAATGACAAAAATTGCTAAGAAACAGAGGAAACAGCCTCTAAGCGAATATTTTTAGATGAGGTACAAGAAAAAAAAAAAAAAACTCCTCCACATTTAAAGATTCCAAATTCTAATTTGAAAATTTCCAGGAATAAACCAAGCTAATTGTGCAATTATATTAGTTTGTTTTAAACTCTTGTAATCCAGCATGTTACAGTCCAATCGTTTAAAAGCCTGAGCAGTTTCAAACCTGCGTTGGCAATTCGTACCGAACACGGCAAAGGAAAACACCACGAAAACTGGTTTCTATACAACAGAGGCTTTATCTCAGACTGCAAGCTAAATCGCAGGGCGTTATCATGAGGGGTGCTCCGCATGAAATTTAGAAGTTGGACTTTTTTTCCTCTCTTTTTTTTTTAGAGAGAAAAGGCTGATACATGGCTTGTAAAATGCACCCTTTATAAAACAAGCAGAGTCCCTGCAGAGGAAGCACACACCACTAGGGTAAAGTAAACCAAAAAGACATAAAGTCTATGAGCAAACAATTCTTTTACTATATGTTATATAATATATGTTACACTCAATTCTCCACTGAGTGGAATGTAGGAGGTCAGGTATTTGCAGGGTTTAAAAGCTGCACAAGTAACATTTTTTTCAGGTAGACGGACCTCAGGTCCTTCATTTCAGCTGGACAGTACAAGAAGGATGCACGCAAGCAGGTTGAACAAGAATCCAGAACTTACTCAAACATGCCAACATAAACTTAAATGTGCATGAATCGCAAACTAGACAAACGGAAAGCTTGTAAATGATAAATGGACTGTACTTTTATAGCGCCTTTCTATCTTATTAAGACACTCAGTGATTTACAACACAATCTGTGCCCTCATTTGCCCATTCATACAGCACACACTATATTTCTAAAAAAGCTAATTGAACAAATTATTCTAAAGAGACTAATCAGTGCTTTAGATCACATTCATACACGGATAGGACACATATGGAGTGGTTCAGTGTCTTGCCCAGGGCCCCAACTCTTGCATTGGAGGACAACTGCTCTAACCACTCAGCCACAACCCCCACATCAAGCGATGATGTCATGAGAACAACTGTCTAAATAACAAGTTAAACTCTTAAAAAAAGCTTAAATGGATTAATTCAAAAATAGAATTATCTCTGGGTTTTGTCATGACTATGTGGCTCAACTACAATCGTCTTAATTTCAAGATAAAGTTCTGTACACTCCCATATTTGTCAGCTTTTGGTTCATTAATCTGATTTTACAGGACATTCAACTAAACAAAGTTCAAGTCAACTCTACAACTGCAAACACACCCAAGCTTAAGTTAAAATAAATAATACTTTGATGAATTATCTCCTTTATGGGTAGGATTTTCCACACAGGACTTGTACTACAAGAAGCAAAAGGTTATAGACTGTTCTGAGAAGTTGTTTTTCATAAAACTAAATAAAAAAAAGAGTTTTCTTTTGTTTGTGTGTTTCTTCCTCGCAGAGAAAATGGGCGTGAACACATTCAGGTCAGTTTAAGTTTCTCTTATCTAGCTGCAGTAACGAAACAACTGAAACTGAAGCTTTTCTCCATAAAAAAAAATAAGCTTTTACATTATTGTCTTCTTTTGACAAAGTATAATGTGTTCAAGTTTCTCACTAAACCATCAAAACAGTTTTAATATAAGTAGGCTGGAAGACGTTCAGAGATAGCGCGAAAAACGGCTATTTTTCCAGCAAATAGTCCGAGCCTGACAGCATTGTTGAGATCCCTCACAGCCTCGGTATTTCACCGACTGCTTCCAAGTTAAAACACCGCTCGGAAATGTTCGCAAAACCAAAAGAAAAATGGTTTCTTCTGCTTCTTTTCACCTATACGGACATTTGCGTTCGCTCTTCTTAGCCGCTAGAGGCAAGAAATGTACAAACCGGTGACGCGAGTGCTAACAAGCTAATGATGACATACCGATCACCTCGTGTAGCTCATAATCATCTCTATTGATGGACCAGGGTTGGGAACTCAGGTCCTCCGACATGATGGCTGAAGAATCCGCCGAGGTCCGACTATCTGTGGCGGTGCGGTGAATCCGGAGAACAAGTCAAAGTAATCCAAACAGAGCCGGTGAGGACGACACTTCCCCTTCCTTGCGAATCCTGCAGCACTCCTGTCATTCCCAAAGTTTGACACAAGCCTTGGCAGCCCCGCCTACCGCATTCCTCGCGAGCAAATGTGGACCTTTGAAGCCAGAAGCAACTACCGGATCCAAGCCTCGCCAGAAAAAAAAAAAAAAAAGGCTCTGGGGAGGGGGGGCTGCGCTTAAAGATGACGTTTCACGTTCTGATTGGCTGGACGTACGTACTTACGTAAGAATAACGGAATATTTAGTTCCATAGATAAATCTTTATACAGTACGTACTGTATTAAAGAAACCCACAACTCAATTCAAGGTTGAAATGAAGCTCTACTTTATGACAATAACAAATCTAAAAGGTATAAGAACAGGCTGTTATGTTATGACTGTTTTTTTTTCCTCATTCTTGGTTTACATAAACTTCATTACGTTTTTGCCATTATTTTATGCATGCAGTCTAAATATTGATTTATGGCAGGAATATTGTCTTAATATTAAATGTGATAACGTTTCTCTTAACTCTATGCTTAGTGGAGTACAGTACACAAACACTTAAAATATTTGTGGTTTAGCTTGGTACTGCATATTTTTTCGAGCAATTATTTAACCACACAATTTTAATAATCAGACAATATTCACTTTTAAAAATCAGCACTTGCCTGTGCATACCTAATCAATATCAAGTTGGAAATGTAAATGTATCACAAGCTCACTGTTGCCCACAACTTAGGCTTTTTAAGTGAGAATTCTCTCATATACTGTATACCGTATATATACGTACAGTATATATAAAGTGCACAAGTTCCTGAGGTTTGTTTGTTAAATATGCATATCTTTAAGTTGAATAACGATTGCTATTTGTCGTTAAATGAAAAATACAAATTGACCATAAACTATTGATGTTCAGCTGTCCTGATTTCAGAAAATCTGCATTAGCTGTAAAAGAAACCTCTATTTCTTGATGCATGTGTGTTTGCATTATGACATATTGAAAAACCTATAGGCTATATGAGCTAGGTTTTAACCTTGTTTAAATTACAGCTTTTAAACTTTATTTTTGATATTTCATTTGACTGAAAAAAATTCACCCATCCATCTTAAAATAATGTTTTTTTAGAAATAATATATTTCCCGTTTTAACTTTGACTTTGTATGTTTAAACTGATCACCGTGTTTCTATATCTACTGGAACAACTTTCTGAATTTTTAAGGCTGTTTATATTTTACTTTCTAATACAGTGGGGTTTATTGTTGTTAATGCAAAAACCCAAAAGTACTAAATTGTAGTTTATACTTTTTTGAGGCATCCATAAACAGCTTATTTTAGCAACGCACACTTCTCCCTGTGTTACAACATGGTACCGACAGGCTGGAAGGTGCTAAAATCCATCATTACATGTGAAAATAGACGTGACCATGTCCGTTTTTTTTTTTTTTTTTTTTTTTTAACAGTACAGTTTGGTTATAGTTCCTAAATCATGTTTATTATTATTATTATTATTTACATAGTTTTAAAGTAAAGGCACTGGAACTATACTGTAGTTCTTTTTTTTATTCTCACTGCAGGGCAAGTGAGTTCAGTAGTGACCCCTGCTGGTGGTTGATGTTATTACACCCACCACTTTAAAACAACTTCAGGACATTGTGTGCTCATGACTGTACACGAGCATTTTAAAAAGAACACACCTTTAAAAAAAGAAGTGCATTAATTTTATTTTGACGTTTTCTTGCTAAAATATTTAAGGCCATTTGTTTATACAGTAAAATGCATTCTTAGATTAAAAAAAGATAGGGACTAGTGCTTTACAAAACTAAGCGCGTGAAAGTATCAGTCAAACTATCGCTTCCTCCTCGGATATAATCGCATTTAAACGTCGACTCAATAGAGGAAGTATCTCCCACATACACAAGTAAAACTCTGCAGAAATGTTGGAACGTGCTGTGTTTCATATAAACCAATTCCTACATAAATAAAAAGGTGATAAGCTCATCTTATGCAACTTCTGTAACATGAAAGTCTGAGAACTTAACTGACATTCTTGTAGGTTAAAAAAAAAATATATATATATATATTAAAAATACAGGTATTCAATAAAAAAAAGCATATAGAAGCAGTCAAATGTGCAGTAAAATCAGAGAGTTCAGAGCCAGCACGGCAGGGGTTTTGGCATGGTTCAACATGATTTTTTTTAAAAACTTATAAGTACAGTTGATTTCCTGGTCTGTGATCATGGCATTGAGAGAGCCTTGGCGAGCCGTACCCAAAACCAGGCCTGCGTACAGGGCCGGGTGTAATCGCATACTGTCAGGAAGCGCAAGATGCTGGGGAATGGCTTTGACATCGACTTGTAGATGACTGGAATTAGACGTTTACTCCGAGCACCTGAGAAGGAGTTCAAAAATGTGTTACTTTTTCTTGCACGTCGCAAAAAAGGAGCACCAAGCTGTTTACGTGGATAAAACTCTGCTTTACCTGGGCAGAGGCTGAGAGCAAACTTGGTTTGAAAGTCACAGGCATCGCTGTCGAGGTAGTCATCAGAAATCACCACCACCATTCTCTTACACCTGCACAGATGAACAGGAAAACAGGTCTTTCTATATCCAAATAAAAACCATTTCGTCAAATTAGTTCTCACCAAAACTTTTAGGTGATAACAGTGTCAGAGTCACAATGTGCTTGTATATGCACTGTTGCATTCTTTGAAATTAATCACAAACCAAAGTTCTCACCTCCTCTCAATAAGCTCACTGGTGATGGTCCAAATACACGAGCCTGGCAGGACGTCCCTGTCGAACACGCACAGCTTCAGCTTGCTCTCCGTCTGCTCCAGCTCCCGGATCATCTCGTGGACGAAATCAAAGTCGCTCTGGCAGTAGCAGATGAAGGCGTCAAACAGCTCCGGATTGCCTGGGTTTAAAACAACACAAACAGAAGTCAACATTTATACCGAGGGGCGGCGGTATTAAAAGACGGCGTGCAACCTTGGACCACATCCTAGACAACTTGCTTCAAAGTAAAACAAACGCCAAGAAAAGCATCCAATGGGGCAGGAGAAAGAGATGAAAGCAGTAGCGCAAACGTGGCTAAAAGTTAAGATAAATAGACAAAACAGGAACCCAACCTAAAGTTTTTTCCCTGTGGTACTCCTCCACAGGCAATAAAGTGATCGCCATGTCTGTTTCAATTTTGCAAGTGCATTGTAAAACAGAGGCTCTACACTACGAACTACAAAAGGCATTTTTATTATTCATAACAATGAAATAACATTTTGTCAAAAGGCACTTTCTAAAACTAAAAACTTATCATAAGCAAATCAAATGCTCAAGTGCTCAATTTATGAATTAAATAACTTTTTTGGTTGTGTAAGCTGCCAATTTTAAATTGCCACAATTGTTTTTACCCAACTGCTGATAAAAACGGAGTAAAATGACAGTTTATCCGATTACTGAAGCATTTCCAACTACTAACAAAAGAAGGTAAACTGTTTACATTTAGTTCAGTGTAATAGAAACAGTAATTTAATGAAGTGCTAAAATATTTGTAGAAATTCTAACCTTCTGGGTCATCGTCCAAGGTGATACCCAACCTCTCAGGGGTGCGAGGGACACAGCTGTCCACCTCAGGAACTTGAACCGGGGGCTCGCTTTTCTTCTTCAGACTCTCGCAGTACTTTCTGACATCTTCGTCTGGTGTCAAAACACACATTCATTTTAAAATTATCACAAGTCACAGCTGAAAATGAATACATCTTACAATAACCTGGGATTACCGGTATTTTTGTTAGACAAATACATTTTCTGTTAGAATTATGTTATAAAGACATCATGAATCTGACATTAATGATTCGTGAATCAGAGCAAATGATTTGGAGCTTTCCTTCTCTTCATCATGACTAAACTATTTTTGTAAAAAGAGCATTATTATTGCAAAAAAACTGAAATATGCCCGATTCTGGCTCCTTAGGATGCTAATTTTAAACAAATAAAAGCATAGGATTCCTTCAAGGAGTGCATGTTGCCTACTGCATTTCAAGCCACAATTTTAGACTGAAATCATCAATAGAAATAAAGTTGCAGCTGCTTTGGTCAAATTGTGTGAAATCTTGTGATAGTGCATGAAGTCATGGTCATGATGTAAATTATTTGAAATGAATATGGAATAAACAATAGCCTTAAACGGGCCAGTAAAATCTGTTTTGTTTTTCCTCATGAGTCAGATCCTCACCACCATCTGTCGATCAATCCAGTAGGCTCGTCAACAACTGACCAATCGGCGACCTCGGTTTGGCCTGAAGGTAAACGTCCCTTACCTGTGGGAACACCCCCTTTTCCTCTGACAAAATTATTGGGGTTTTGCATTACAAAAGCTTTGCAGCCATAAGTTAATATTCAAAATTAATGTTTGAAGCTAAGTTGTGCTTTGTTTTGTATGTTGCAACTTCTGGTGGCATAAGCTCAGTCTTTGTTTGCTGTGATCCTTTAAATGTCCTATTTGTGACGGAGCTCGTTTACAGCCATACCACCCTGAATACGCCCGATCTCATCTGATCTATGAAGCTAAGCAGGATCGAGACTGGTTACTATTTGGACGGGAGACCGCCTGAGAATACCAGGTGTTGTAAGCTGTTGCACTTCTCACAAACCTCACCATGGGCATTAGGGGTGCAGAAAAAAATTGCTTTGTTAAAAGAATCTAGATTCTTAGTCCTGGCGATTCTGAATCAATTCTAAAAGTTATGGGCATTTAGAATCGATTCAGAATCGATTTTAAAACGTGTTTATTTTTCTGTTCCTACTCCTGAGCGTACTGCATATCGCATTACGTGTCCGCTCGGTGGCCGTAGAATTTTGGCTGTGTAGGCCACCCTACAGCAAGCTAGTTAGCCAGCTCCCTTTATCTGAATGGAGTCTGTTAGCATGGAGCGGGAGGACAGCACGATTCAACTTGCTCCATCTCTAAAAATCATTTCAGATCCTACAATGTTCCGGGGGAAGACAGAACTTAAGAGCACAGTTGTTTGCAAGAAGTGTAAAATAAAATTGCGGTACAGTATTTTGGAAATATGACAAAATGCGCAGAAGATGAAAGTGAAAGCAGCCGACCATCAAACTCTGCAACAAACTTTCAGGCTTCCCCAAAGGCTGCAAATATTTCCCTCTCCAGCTCCTGTTATTTCACAAAAGATGTACGAGCAGACAGCTCAGTGGAAGTTGAGGGGTTTAGGTTTATTTTGAATACGCTGGAATCAACATACATTATTCTTTCAGGTAGATAAAGCTCCACACAGCTCCAGCATGAAACATAAATTACGTAGAGGTTCTGATGCTGCTGCAGCTCAAAGGTAAACGTTTGTTCTCATATTATACTAAACCGCATATAAAGTTATACAACAAACTTAATGTAATTTGTCTTTTAACAGGTTGCAGAGGCCAGATGAGACGCATCTCCTGGAGCCAGTTCTAAATGATACAATTTATGGTTTATAAATTACAGTTCAGAAGAGATTTTGTGCAGGTTTGCACAGGTTTTGAAATTTTGTTAAAGATTTACCAAATATGCGTCAATATGGTTAAAAGAAAACTGTGAAGTCTGTGGATTATTGAGCAGGAACATTCTTGTGAAGTCTGTATTTTATGTTGAGTTAAAGGTTATGGTAGGCTGAAGTCTGTTTACTTTTATACAGTATTTATATATTTTGAATTATTTGTCTGTGATGGACTGGAGACCTGTCCAGGTGCCCTCTGCCTCTTGCACAGTGATGGCTGACATGGGCATCAGTGACCCCCGAGACTCGAAAAGGAAGAAGTGGGTAAAGATGATGGATGGATAAATTGTTCTTAGATTTTTTTATATTTTTTTTCTTTTGTGAGAAACCCAGGCAACTAAGCTAAACCTAATACTGGTAATTTAAGTTACATAATTTTATGCACTCCTGTATTATTTGTTTCTATTTTTGATATAAATTTCAATATGCAAAAATATTTGATACAGTAAGGAACCTAAAATGATTGTTTTAAATAAATGTTCATTTGTTTAATTGTTGTTTATTCTTTTCAGCTTGTCAGTTACATAACTGAAACTAAATGTATGACCATTTTAATAGAAAAATAGTTGCTGAATCGAAAAATCAATTTTGAATTGAATTGTGACCCAAAAATCGGAATCAAATCGCCAGACACAGAGATTTGCACCCCTAATGGGCATAGTTGCCAAGTCCGTTTATTTTTGAATGTGAAGCTGCTTATTTGGGCTTGGCTTTCTTTCCAAGTGAAACTAGATGATTATCTCCCAGCTCCGCACAATAAAGCAAAAGACGAGTGGTAGTAGGTACCCTTCCACGCCCCCGTCTCCTGTTTATCGCTTCTGCCCAAGTTGACGAGGTGACAGGCGCACACATAGACATACATAGACCTATACATATGTCTGTGCGCGCGCACTCCAAACACTCATATTGTGGCCGACCACTAGAGGGTTCTACGCACATGCAGATGTCAGGGTGTTTTTGTTTAAAAATATGCAGAAAAAAATTACATATGCAAAATGTACTTTTTAATCAGAGCTTAAATGTATGTTATTCAAGTGTTTATCATAATTTTGCTGTTGTTTATGTGTAATATAGATGTATGTTTATACTGTTTAAATACGGCCTGTTTTACACAATGTGGTGTGTTGCCAGTTGGGCTTGTTTCCATAGAGCTGGTTGCTTGTTTCTATTGCAAGATCTGGCAACACTGATCATGGGGTGTGTTGTTTAAGTCAAAGCCATTGTCAGGAATGGGGGCTAAGCACCCTCTAAAGGTTAAAGGTCGGATCCTAGAATCGCCCCTGCTCTCAGCTTCTACCACATCAAAGTTTGACTTAATACATGACAAATTAATTTGAAGCCATTTTTGTGTTTTCTAAAGTTGGTTAAATGTGGCGGCTGTCTTGAATCAGATTGACTTCAAAAGTTAGTTTTAGATGTTCACACAATAATTACTTTGACAGAGCTTCATTAAAATCCAGCCAGTGGTTCAAGAGATATTTTGCTAACAGGCAAAGAAAGTCAACTCCAAATGGTTGATGGTATTTAAATATATAATACAGTATATTGCAACATCTGTTATGGCTATGTGTTGGAGGTCAGTCCCAGCCAACTTCTAAAGTTCAGATTTAAAGCCACTTTTGTGTTTGCCAAGTTAAGGAGGATGTGGCGGCCATCTTGAATCAGGTTGGCTGCAAAGGTGAGTCGTAGAACAACATCCAGTGTTTACTTTGTACAGGTTTCATTAAAATCCATCCAGTGGTTCGTGATATATTTTGTTAACACAGGCAAATCATTACCTATTAAGGAGCGGAGATCCTCCACGATGTCTTTCCTCTCCTTCTTCTCGAGGATCGACAGCAACTTTCCCACCGACGCATCCGAGTTCCGAGCGGCCCATTCCTCCAGGACGGCCTTGGTGGGGTTTCTGACCGACTTGTGGTTCTCTATCTCCAGGTAAGAGAAGCCCATCTCCTCGGCCAACTCCATCCAGTCGGCGGCCACCGTGTGTTTGGGGTTCAGGTAGAGCCCCAACTTTTTCCTCACCGTCACGTTCAGCGCCACGAGAGGAACCGTCCACAAATCCACGTCCGACTCGGAGCAGGCCATGTTTGGAAGGAAGCTCGACGAGAGGACGGGTTAAAACAAGCAAAACGCGAACATGGCAAACACGAATGTGATTGTGAGCGATGTTACGAGAAGAGCCCGCCTTCCGACAGAACCCGGAAGTGGTGCGACCTCGGCTGATTGCGTCACTCACGGAGGAAGCGGCCTGTTTGTTTCTGTTTGAAGAGCATAGATTTTAACTGAGCAGAAATACAGGTGCTGGTCATAAAGTTGATTTATTTCAGTAATTCCATTCCAAAAGTGACACTTGTATATTGTATTCATTAATTACGCACATACTGATATATTTCAAACGTTTATTTATTTTAATGTTGATATAACTGACAACTACTGAAAACACCAAATTCAGTATCTCAGAAAATTTGAATATTGTAAAAAGTTCGATATTGAAGACACCTGGTGTCAAACACCTGCAAAGGCCTTTAAATGGTCTAGTTCTGCAGGCTACACAAACAAGGGGGAATGACTGCTGACTTGACAGTTGTTCAAAAGACGACCATTGACACCTTGCACAAGGAGGGCAAGACACAAAAGGCCATTGCTAAAGAGAATGGCTGTTCACAGAGCTCTGTGTCCAAGCACATTAATAGAGAGGCAAAGGGAAGGAAACGACGTGGTAGATAAAAAATGTACAAGCAATAGAGATAACCACACCCTGGAGAGGATTGTGGAATAAAACCCATGCCAAAATGTGGGGGAGATACGCAAAGAGTGGACTGCAGCTGGAGTCAGTGCTTCAAGAACCACCACGCTCAGAGGTATGCAAGACATGGGGTTCAGGTTTCACATTCCTTGTGTCAAGCCACTCTTCAACAAGAGACAGCATCAGAAGTGTCTTGCCTGGGCTAAAAACAAAAAGGACTTGACTGCTGCTGAGTGGTCCAGTGTTCTCTTTTTAGCATTTCCTTTGGAAATCAAGGTCCCAGAGTCTGAAGGAAGAGAGAAGAGGCGCAGAATCCATGTTGCTTGAGTTCCAGTGTCAAGTTTCCACAGTCAGTAGTGGTCTGGGGTGCCATGTCATCTGCTGGTGTTTGTCCACTGTTTTCTGAGGTCCAAGGTCAACACAACCGTCTACCAGGAAGTTTTAGAGCACTTCATGCTTCCTGCTGCTGATCAACTCTTTGAAGATGCACATTTCATTTTCCTATAGGACTTGGCACCTGCACATAGTGCCAAAGCTACCAGTACAGTACTTGGTTTGAGGATGGTATCCCTGTTCTTAAGTGGCCATCAAACTCACCTGACCTTAACCCCACAGAAAATCTATGGGGTAGTGTGAAGAGGAAGATGTGATATGACAGACCCAACGATTCAGAAGAGCTGAAGGCCACTATCAGAGCAACCTGGGCTCTCAGAACAGCAGTGCCACAGACTGATCGACTCCATGCCACACCACATTGCTGCAGTAATCCAGGCAAAATGAGCTACAACTAAGTATTGATGCTGTACATGCTCAATACTTTTCATGTTCATACTTTTCAGTTGGCCAATATTTCTAAAAATATATTTTTTATCAGTCTTAATACTGTATTCAAATTTTCTGAGATGCTGAATTTGGGGTTTTAATTATTTGTCAGTTATAATCATCAACATTAAAATAAACATTTGAAATATATCCGTCTCTGTGAAATGAATATAATACTGTATACAAGTTTCACTTTTTGAATGGAATTACTGAAATAAATCAACTTTTTCCACAATATTCTAATTTTAAGACCAGCACCAGAACAATGTGATAAACAGCGTACTGTACATTTACCAAAGTGCAGGGAAATCGCTAAAAATAGTGCTGAGTATAGTTTCTGTCCAGAAACATTTGGTTTCTTCCCTTAAAAAGTGATTAAAAACATAAATATAACTTCAACATTTAACCGTGTATGTAAAGATGACATTTATTGTATCAAACAATGTCGTTAAAAAAAAAAAGAAATCCCTCTGTTTTGAACATTTTATCTGAACATTTAATTGAAAACCCCAAGAAATACCAACACTGTTCGTTATGTATTTTCACCTCAGCGCAGGAAATGTAGCAAAAAGGTGCTTTATGTATCAGTTTAGCTCGCAGAAAAAAACAAAATTCCCAAATTTTTCATTAAACATAAAATATCTGGAACAGATTTTCACGCGAACAAAAGTTTAAAATCTGTGGAGTGTCCCATCTGCAGACTGCTCTGAGCTCGATCACAGATTTTTGCTCCTGGAGAAGTAGAAGTCGATGCCTCGGTCCCGGTGTTGTTTGGGAGTATGAGATGGGCCTTTCTTTCCTCTTGGAGAAGGTCCTGTGTCACTCTATGGAAAACAAGGACACCAAATATTTTTACCTAATGAACAATCGGGTAATGCACACAAGTAAATTCACCAACAAATTCAAACACACTGCAATGCAATATAAAAAAGATGACAATGACAGTCTTGTTTTTTGACGTTTAGTCCTGTGGAAAGATTATGAACAAGTAATATCTTACCTGTTGCAGAAAACTATTTGAAAAAGCTTATGGATTTATAAATAAATACATGCATGAGTTGCTATAAAACTTTGGAAATTGAGGTCATTTTAAGAATGAAGCAATCCATTTTGATTTTGACCTTGCTTGGACTATAGTCCCATAAGCACCGGGTATGTACAAGATAAATAATTTCATATAATATACAGCCCATTCCCTGTAGGTTCCAATTAATTACTACATTGCTACTAACTTATGAGGTTGTTCAAAAAGCCATTTTTAACTGGTAAAATATTTTTTGTTCATAAACGTTCCAGTGAAAGTGCCGCATATTCCTGTAAAATGTTGTAGAACGGCAGCAAGGCATACAAATAAAATATAAATCTAAAAGTACATGATAAAAACCAGTAACCATCATCTTCATAACCAGTGTTGCTGTGAATGTACTTCCATTCCACCAATATATTTTCACTCATAATATCCACTTCCCTTTTCTGAAACACTCACTGGTTTCTTGTTAAAGTGCCGGCTCCATTCAGGCGCAACGACGACAGGGGTGGGGTAGGTCTCACCGAGGGCCACGTGGGCGCGCGACAGCGCTGCAGAGCTGAGAGTCCAGGGTGTGTGCACGTCTGCTCCTCCGATGGAGCTCAACTCTGGAACCCACCGCCTCACGTAATCACCCTGAAGCACGAGACGCCATTTGTGATTCAGTGGCGCTGCAACAAGTTCAGTCCCACAATAACGTGAAGCGTAAACGAAAGCGACTGATCAAACATACGCCACTGTCGTAGTCGAGTGCTTGTTTGATCATGTTGAACTTCCTGTTCTCTCTGGGGTCATTTCCTACACCGGCGCTGTAAAGCCAGTTTCCATAGTTGCTGCAGACATCGTGATCAATCTTAGGAAAAAGAAAAAGCTAAATGAACATTTTTAAAATAGTGCTCACGAATACACTAGATATGATTCATAAATAAATATAATGATATATTAATTATTTCAAACCTGAGTTACGCTACGTACCAAAAGGTATTCGAACCACTCGGCTCCCAACCTCCATTCCAGACCCAGATCCTTAGTGAGGAAACTTGCAACATTTTGTCTCCCTCTGTTAGACATGAAGCCCGTCTGTGCCAACTCTCTCATGTTGGCGTCCACAAAGGGGACCCCTGTGCGCCCCTCTAAAAGCACAACATGTACGCGGCGTTCAAATGCATCTCTACAAGACTCAAACTGAAGTTTCATGATGTGTTGTGAATACAAACCTTTCCATGCATCGAAAAGCTTCATGTCCTTCTTCCACGGCACTGATTTGTCCTGGAGCCCTATGTTGAGATCAATATAAGATCTTTGATCATTTAAAGTAAATACTGTACAAACTAAAAGTAGATGAATTGTATTCCTTGCAAAAAATGCAGTGTGAATACTTATTGCAGAAGGACTTGCTGAAAAACAGCTGAAATAAGCTTAAAAAAACAGGTTGAAATGTAGCTAAAATTGAAGAACAAGCCTAAAATTGCAGAAGAAAGCAGAAAGAACACATATTTGCTGAATTAGGTTTAAATAAGCAGAAATTGGGACAAAAATGAAATTAGCTAAAAAAATTAAAAAAAAAAAAAGCTGAAATAATAAAGAAAGAAAAAAA
>JARVGV010000646.1:18386657-18398295 GCA_031762435.1 Hypsolebias longignatus
CATCTACTTTAATCAAAATTCTCTGGAGGAACCCCAGACACCCCCCCCCCCCCCACACACACACACACACACCACCAACACTGTTCTGTGATGTTCTTTATACAGAATGGAAGGATAAATAACTGTAATAAATAAATTGACTTTAAAGAAATATTTGCATTTCATGTATTATTGCATTTGGCCTGCAGTCCTCTGATAGGTTTTAAATTTGGCCCTCTCAGGTAAATAGTGTGGGCACCCCTGGTTTAGAATGATTTGTTCAATTAGCTTTGTAGAGTTCTAGTAGAGTGCTGTATGAATGAGTAAATGAGGAAACAGATTGTAGTGTAAAGAGCTTTAAGTATCTCAGTAAGATAGCGCTATATATGCAGTTCATCCATGTAAAACAAATTTTAAAAAATTATTTATTGCAGATGTAAAGCAGAGGTCATAATGCTTGATAATAATAATGCATTCTCCTGATATCTCAGCCCTAGTCAGAAACTATTTTTGTACTTTTAACTCTTGAAAACTTGTTTATTTTTTTGATAAAGGGGGAAAAAGTGTCATTTGAACATTTAAACCTGGCAATATGTAACCCTACAGCTCAAATGCTCCATGTTTTTCTTGAGTTTGTTCAATGTTATTTTTGTCATGTTGTTTGAACTTATTCCACCTCAGGGTAACAGTATGGAAAAATGCAGACACTTGCTTCTGACATGTCTGATGAAACCAAAGTTCTTGTTAGAGATCTACCTGCTCACTACACTTGAGAACTTTTTTAGAAGTAAAACTATCTGAAGCCCACCAAACCTATCAAAAACATAAAAAAAAACATCTACATGCATACATTTACAAAATGCTTCATGTTCACACAAATAACACGATCCAATCAAACAGTCTTAGACTTTTGATTTATTAAGTTAAATGTACAAAAGCTCGACGACTTGATACATTTCATGTTTCAAGGCTTTGTCATTAAAACAAAACAAACTCTGTCCCAGTCAAAAGCCTCTCGGTCATTTCCAGAACGCCTGCCAGCTCTCAGACGACCAGACATACTCGTCAAAAATCGCGGCTCGGTCTACAATACAACGTAGACCGTTTTTCATCGAATAGTTTTGTTTATAATGCAAAAAAGACATTTTGTATAAAAGTGCAGAACAACACGTAATATAACCGTTGTCCATGGAAGAGAACTTCAGCGAGTCCTGGGCGTGCTCTTTAACGGAACAGCTGCTCGTCTTTTTTCTAGGAAGCTCTCCTGGTTTGGCAGCGAGTTTGTGTCTACAAGTAGAAACAGATAAGGCACCAACAAAGGGTCGAACAGATCGGATCACTCCTCAAGCGCCACTGAATTACAGTTAGCTACTACGCAGCCAACATCAATCGTTAAATTATCATCCTGACACGCGGACGTGTCATAAAATGGTCCGTTTGAACGACGGCGTGGAGTGATCCACAAAACATAAACAAGACGCAATCCTTCAATCTGTTCTCGTGCATCCGATTTGGTTTGTGCAGTCTATAAAGTGCACAAAGCTGCCAAAATGCAGGAAAGGCTGTAGGTGACTAATACTGCAAGTTTTATTGTTTTTAGGAACTTTTTCTTTGGCCACTTAAAAAAATGGAATGAGGCTCCCCGGTTGGGGAGGTGGAATGAAGGTTGTCGACTCAAACAGCAGTGTTTGTATTGCTTAGGAGACATTGCACACCGATGCAAACGTTTTGGTTTTTCTTTGCAGTTTAACATTATAAAAGAGAAGTCATCAAATAGAAAAATATCTCGTCCGATTGTTGTAAATGTCTCGATGCGTGGTATAAAAAGTGCAATGGTAAGAATCTGGATGGGGTTGGGAGTGCTATGAGAGCAGAGCAAAAACAACCCTTTATATTGGGAAACAAAAAAAAAAAACAGACATTCATGCTTACAAACTCTTATTGTAAGGCGTTGATAAAAAATACATGTACATTTTTCTTAAATGTGGCAGTAGAAATCTCATCTGCTAAGATGCGTGTTGTATAAAAATATGCTTCTGTTTTCATTTCGTTCTCAGCCGTTTCAGACTCTTGAGCTTCCAGGAGTGTCCGAGGCGACTAATGTCCCTGGTCTGCTCGTTCTGAACACGCTGCTCTGTGACAGTGAAAGGCTTCGCTTCAACTTTGGCTCCTTTGTTCTTGTCAAATGACAGCAGCTTGTGCGGCTGCTAAGTGCCTTCCTGTCAGCCTCCTCCTGAGGGAACAACAGGGACAGCTCTGGAGTTCTGACCTGGCCTCTCAGGAAACGGGCTAGGTCGGTGAGAGATGAAGAAGAAAAAATCCTGACGAGGCGAACACTGCTGAGCGAAGACAGGTAGTGGAGGTGGAGTGTTGCCGAGTCCTGGCTCCGGGGCGAGGCGGAGTCTCAACGGAGGCCTCACAGGCAGGGGAAGGGGACGAGGGCAGGAGTCCGCAGGTTTCAGAAGCTGCCCTGGACAAATGGGTGGCTGAGTAAAATGTCTGCCGTGGGCCGCCACTTCTCCTCGACAAACACCTTCCGCAGGAAGTCTCTGCACGTGTCGGACACGCTCTCTGGGAGCATGGGCTTCGTGGGCTGGGTGGCGATCTTAAAAATGGCCGCCATGGCCTCATACTCTGCCCATGGAGGTTTCTGGGTCAACATCTCGACGACAGTACAGGCGACACTCCTGAGGAACGACACCACAGCAACACATCTGAGTCAACTGACACATCTTTACCATTTTAGTACAAGGCATTTAAAGTAGTGTACTATGTGAGATACAGTAGTCCCTCGCTTTGCGGCTCGACTTTTGCGGACTCGCTCTTTAATGGTTTTTCAAAGTACAGTACTGTAAGATTGTACATGACCACCCCCAAAAGCACAGCCATTTTGTAGTTTTCTCTCAATAAGCCTATATTGCATCACCAGTCTAAAGGACTACATTACCCAGAAGCCAAAGTTGCTTATGCTGAAATGAAGGGAAAGTTTTGATTTGATCTGAAAAAGCTAGGACCTTATTCATAGTGGCTTCGGTGCTCAGTGGATGCGGTGAGCCGTACGGAACAGACAGGGAACTGGACCAGAAACGGACTTCCAGCCTCCTCAGACAATTTGAGTGCTGCTTCCAGCCCATGAGGCCCCTTGAGCAAGGAGGCGTTGCTTGGAGGTTCGGTGTTTTCGCCGGAGCTCACAAAGACTTTTTTCATCCAGATTTGGGCTCGATCGGGACCACTGTGTGGTTTTGTGCTGACTATCCGAAGGTCCGGATCTCTCTAAAAGTGTCTTGCTGCTCAAGGGCTGCAGAGAGCCTATCAGAACCGGACCAAGGCTGGGTAGGTCTGCCGAACTGAAACCGAGCCGGACAGGAACTGAGTTCTGCAGAGCTGCTGAGTAAAATTCTGCAGTACTGTGCAGTACATATACATATGTTGTTAAAATGACGTAGGTTTAAGAGTTTAGAACATTGCAAGAATGTGGGAAGTTTATAAAGCCCTAGAATATTAAGGCATTACTCCTCAAGATGAGTGAATAAACATTATCAAGTTATCTTGATTAATAAACTCTTGCTAAAAATAAACTTTTGCTTTAGTTTAGTTGATATACATTTATTAGTTGAACTGTTTTGGTATGTTGTTTCAACTCTGAAATCTATGTCAATTTAACGTAAGTGTTAAGTACCATATTTTTTGTCTATAAGTCGTGTTTTTTTGCATAATTTGCATGCTCTGTGACTTATTAGGCCGAAGTGACCTATTTACAGATTTTTTCTTCCATATTTATAAACCAATTTTTGGCTGCCATATGACCATTTTCATTCATTCGGACTAAAAAAATTGAACATTACCATTTTCAGCCACTAGATGGCACTCGAGTAGTAAGGCATGCCATTGTATCATGTAATAGGTAAAAGTGGCTATCAATGACACAATAGGCTTGCCACAGCCTGACACCGTCATGTGCCTGGAGCAACCGAATCAGCTTCATTTCGCTGCACCGCCCCGGTGAAACGCAGCTGATTTGACCGTCAAAGTGCATTTAATAAGTAAAAGTTCAACTGAGACACACCTTTAATATAAAACTGAGCTAACAAATAATGGTTTTTAAGTGTTAGTCTTGTCAAATTCTAGTTAAAGTCCTCCCATGCACACTCCCATAACTGCCGTTTGGCAGCTCGTTGATTTTTGGCAAACCGGCCCACATTTCCGGGTAGCCAGCGGTAACGCATAACAAATGCGATGTATACGGCGAAGAGACGTATTTATGGATTTTTTTCCACTTTATTAGACATATTTGGACTGATGCGACTTATAGGGCGGTGCTACATGTACGGCGGGAAATACGTTAAATTAAAAAAACGTGGTTTTTCACTTATTGAGGAGGTGTCCGGAACGTAACCCCAGCGATAAACAAGGGACTACTGTATCTAACAAGGATGAATCAGGTCCTCTGGATGGATTCTTCTTTGTCGAAACGTTTCATCTTTTATCTAGAAGACTTCTTCAGTCTGAGGCGATGCAACAGACTCAGTCTTACAAACAGCAGCTTCTTATAAGACTGTTTGTTGTATCACCCCAGACTGAAGAAGTCTTTTGGATGAAAGACAAAACGTTTCGACAAAGAAGAGTCCGTCCAGATGACCTGATTTATTCCCTGTTAGATTTACCTGCATTGTTGAACATGCATCAGGACGTCAAGTGACATAATTCATCTAATGCAGATCTGCTTCTCTAGGGAAACAGATTGACTGCTAAGCTCCATTTCCTCTGGTTTGTGTGTGCAAATAGCACTTCATGCCAGTACAGCACCTTCTCAGTGTGGAAGTTTTCACAGCGTGATGAAGACTCAGTAGCAAATAGTAAGTGGGTAAGGTGTGTGCTTTTGTCCTGCAACAGACTGATCTCCTCTCTGGACCTCCATGCTATTTCTGTCCAATAGTATCCTCACCACACATCAGCTTTGCGGCCGTATCCCTCTCCGTTAATGACTTCAGGGCTCATCCAGTAGGGGGTGCCAGTGACAGACTTGATTCCTGTTCCAGACATGCAGATGGTCTGGATGCGTTTGCTGGCCCCGAAGTCTCCGAGCTTCACGTTTCCTGAGGAGTCTCTGAGGATGTTAGCACCTGGTGGAACCGAACAACACAAGCTCAGAGTTATTCAGGAGTCTCCTGAGGGCTGTCAACGTCGTCGCAGGTGGAACGAGAGTTTAGAGGCCGTCGCTCGACCGACTTCAGAGGAGAGGGTTCAGGAACGAGGGTTATTTTTAAAATATCAACACGCTCCTTGATCTCGTCATTATGTAGCTACTTCACACCCTGAACTTAATAAA
The DNA here is from genome assembly GCA_031762435.1 of Hypsolebias longignatus. Taxonomy (NCBI): domain Eukaryota; kingdom Metazoa; phylum Chordata; class Actinopteri; order Cyprinodontiformes; family Rivulidae; genus Hypsolebias; species Hypsolebias longignatus. The sequence continues at coordinate 18,391,966 of JARVGV010000646.1, forward strand.
TACTGTTATTTTTTTTACTTTTTTCTCACTTTCAGCCAAATCAGACTCAAACATTAAACATCTGCTCCACATGAGATAAACCGGACTTGAACAGCCACTCCTCCTGTGCTAATTTTCCAACATGTAGCTGTGTCCATCCCATTTCCTCCACTTGTTTGATCAGTGACTAATGTGCACCACTTGCCACTTACTCTCCCACAAAGGGATTGGACGACTGCAAGTAAGAGCTCAAGAGGCTAACGCTGTAAACTTTACAGCTAGTATTTACATTTATTTGGCTCTTGGGCGCGTTAAATTCACAAAATCTGGCCGGTGTCATTGCTTTCATGCTAAACTGTAGTCAAAATACCAATAAAAAAAATCATGTGCTGACATTTATTTAGCTGCAAAAAGAGGTGCCCTTGTGTGTCGACGTGAGCTCGGCCCTTATATTAAACATGTGGAGCATTTCTGTGTGGAAAATCCCACCCACGCTTGCGCTTAGCCTGTCTGTCCCATGTGACCCACTATCATTTTCTCCCAGCAGACTTTATATTTCCCTCCTTTTTGGCTGCGGCTTCACGAACTGTGGGCAGCAAAAATAAAGCAAAGCGCTTTTTTTTTTAATGTTTTGGTCTAATTTATCCCAAAGGAGAAATCAAAATAGTCACTTTTTCCAGCCTCGTTTTAGATACAATGTCAACCAAAACGAATAAACCTGTAATTTTTCAGCGTCCAGTTCAATTAAAATTTCTGCTCTGACCTCGGGTGTGTTTTGCAGCTTTGGTTACCTTTGATGTCTCTGTGTACAATCATGTTGCTGTGCAGGTAGGAGACTCCCTGAAGGATCTGCCTGGTGTATCTTCTCGTCACCTTCTCGGTCAGAGCCCCGTAGGCCTTGAGTTGGTCCTTTATTGAGCCCTGGAGAGTCAGCATGTGAGAGGAGCCGAGGAAAAACGTTCACACTGGGCGTATTATTCAAAATAACACTGACACGTTCAAGTGGAGTTATTTTTGTGTTTGGGAAAGCAGCCTCCGGGCCATGATTCAGGTACAAAAAAAACAAAACTGTAAACACACATGGTGTTAAAAAGAAGTCTGCCTGATGTTGAGTCCAAACTATGTGTTGCATTGTTACACAGAAAAAACATATTTGCCATTTTAGCGGTCAACAGAACACCTTAATAGCCTTTTGGCTCTACTCCCCCCCACATGGCCTGCTGTCTCCCAGGACTAGTGTTATCAGGCAGTGCAGTAACACAAAACCTTGGCTTTTGTCACCTTCTTCTCTTTGCCAAACTCCAAGGGAACAAAAATACTTCTCATTTCCACACAATGTGCGGCTATGACGCTCAAAAGCACAGAAATTAAAACAAGCTCAGAAAATCTTGAAGCCGGCTGAAGGACAGGGTCCACAGACAACAGCCGCTCATTAAAGTGCTCATTTAGAAAGAAAACGATCTCGTAAAATGCTCACGTTAACCACAGAGCACATTTGTTGACAGCTGGTGACACTTTCAAACTGTTTAGTTGCACATGTGGCTTGTTGGATTTGGTCTTAAACTGGGTGTCCAAGTAGTGTGCAGCTAAAAGAATTTTCATTGATCAGAAAAGATTACCGTATTTTCCACTGTACACGTCGCACTGCCCTATAAGTCACGTCAGTCTAAATATGCGAAAGTGGAAAAATCCATAAATATGTCGCTTCTCCATATAAGTCGCTTCTATTATGCATCACCGCTGACAACCCGGAAATGTGGGCCGGTGTTGTGCCAAAAATCGATTGGCTGCCAAATTGCGACTGCAGGAGCGTGCACCGGACAAGAATTTGACAAGATTAATACTTAAAAACAATTATTTGTTTGCTCAAAATCGCAGCAAAGGTGTGTCTCAGTCTAACTTTTGCTTAATAAATGCACTTTGACGGTCAAATCAGCTGCATTTTCAAAAGCTGATTCACAGAAGCGGGAAAACTCAGAGGGACGACTCGCTGTCCATTTCTTCAAAATTTAAGATAAACACCTAAAACAATTATTTGTTTGCTCCACTTTATAGTAAAAGGTGTGTCTCAGTTGAACTTTTACTTAATAAATCCACTTCAATGGTCAAACTTTTTTGGGATTTGTTGAAGTCATGAAATTTTTAAACAACATATTTTTCCCTTAAAATGATACATTCTCTCAGTTTAAACTTTTGATCTGTGATTTGTGTTCTATTCTGAATAAAATATTAGATGTTGGCACCTCCACATCATTGCGTTCAGTTTTTATTCACAATTTGTTTAGTGTCCCAACTTTTATGGAATCCGGTTTGTACTTTCAAGAAGTCATATTTTATTATTTAAAAAAAAAACTAGAAAATAGAATAAAATAAACTACATTAGAAAGTACCTAAGCTTTCCTTTTTTTCTGATGTATCAATTGTTTAAAAGTTAAAAACCTGTCTCAAGCCCCACAGATTAACTAAAGTTGTGCATGTACCCAACAGACAAATCAGCCAAGAATCTATTTAAATACAGTACATGTAGATTTTTTTTGTTTCTGTTTGCAAGTTAAATCCACAAAAAATGCAGATAAAGCAATCTGGCAACACTGAAACTTGTACAAAACAGCCAGTCTTGATCATGAAAGTCATGTTTTAAAAGAAACAAACTTGCAAAGACCTGAGACGTGGCACGAAAGACACACCATCCTTTGGTTAATCTAACAACTGTGCACCTGAGTTAAATCTGACGACGAGGGGTAGCTGGTTATTCTGAAAAATCTAAATGATAAAACAATTTACATGAAAAAAAGGGTCAAGATAAATTACACAAGATGTTAAAAGTGGTAGTTCATTAGACAGTTTAATGTCAAAACCATCACGACATGTATAGCAATGATTGGGACAGATGTGCAAAGTGTCTACAGCCTTTTGTCATACACGGTGGAGGCTCTGTCATGGTCTGGGATATTTTTAAGAATAAAAAGTTTTAAAAACGTGCTATTCAGGTTCAGGTAATTTCTGTTTTGAGTTATATAACGTATTGAGTTTGCACATGCTTTAAACGGCATTGCAATTACTGTCCACTTTGTAACAAGATACCGTACATGAAACGAGATGTTTACAAGGACACATTGTTACCCACCATACATTACACTGACCTGTGAGGGTCTGAAAGCAGTGAAGTTTAAAGACGTCCGTTTCTAGCATCTCAATTCCTGAACTGCCAACTTCAGGAGACAGCTGTGAACCGATGGCAAATAACCTGAACACAAAACCATCAGAGACAGTGTCTAATGAAGTGCACCTTCAAACTGGACTTAAGACATCATGTTACATTGTATCAACATTTATATCAGAACACTGCTGATGTCACTGGCATTGTGTGGACATAAACCTGAAAGGTCCAGACCTGGAAAACGTCTGATTTCAGAGAGGTTCTCACACCTCCTGGCCCTCACTCAGTCAAGATGAGTGATGAGCAGCTCCTGGCTGCTACTTGCATCTTATGGAGGCAGAAAGAGTGAAATGTTTTGTCTTAATCTGTTTAATTAGTTGTGGGAATTACAGCTCTTTTCTGGGCTTGGGGTTCACATGGCTCAGTTCCTTTATGGTTAGCTGAGCCGAAGGATCTGAAGCCCAGAAAAAAAATTGTAATTTCCATCAAGGAGTTCAATGTCTACACTTTGTATGTTGAATAAACAGTGACGTGGTGTAATGTGATGTTCACTGATGTTCATAAGTGGTTGTATTTAAACTGTCACAGCGCCTTACGAGTGGAACATGGATGCAAGCATCAGCTTCTCGTTGGAGCTAAGGCGAGCTCGTCCGAACCGGATTGAAACTGGATAATTAGCTGGGTCTTTTAAATATTCAAGGATGTCCTTCCCTTCTGCTGTGCTCTTTCCAACCACATCAGCTCCATTGATGGACAGCACAGCGTGTCCCACTAGAAAAGAAAAACTTTAGTTACAACAGGAACTGTTTTTTGCACAGTTTTCAAACCTTGATGACTGAAGTGCAGAATAAAATTAAATTAAGACAACCACGCTGAAGAAGATATTGTTTTGTTGAGTTCACAGTAAAACATCAAATAAAACATCTACCACTGTCTGTAACATGAACCTGCCTTGTAGTAAAATGTTACCTTTAATTCCGTCCCGTTGTCCAAATGACACGACGACTTTTTCATCGTGATGTTTCAGGACCAGGTCCAGAGGGTGGCTGAAGGTCTTTTCGACCTCGGTTTTCGGGACGTAATTGTCATACTGGTAAATTAAACCTCCAGCTTTATTCACAACATACACACTGAAAATCGCCATCTTTGGAACGGCCTTCCCCAGCTGACTTCTCGTCACGTGACCTAAATCTGTAAAAGTTACAACTTACTTTTTTTTTTAGTTTTTTTCTTCCCTTAGATTAATGTCTGTGCAATTTTCCCCTCAAATACAGTAATCGTATCTCTGTTGTACTTGTTTTTTTTTTTTTGTGTGTGTGTGTTTTTTTTAATGGAAGAAAACAAAAACTCTAGTTCCCACAATCCCTCATGTCATTTCCGCATCCAAGGGTTGTCTCAGGGACTTTTGCACGGGTGGACTTCCTTTCGCTCCGACATCTTGACAAGGAAACATGGTGAGCGCGGTGATTTTACGTTTTATGAGGATAAAATAAGCTTCAGTCAAGTTCTTTTGTTCTTATATGGTATAGTAATAATTCGAAAGGTCTATCGGTAGCAGTGTATGGTTCCTACTCCGATAAGAAAGTCGTACGAGCGCAGTTTTATCACTTCGTTAGCGCCTGACTCGCTAACGGCTAGTCGGCTACTTCTGCCATGCTCTCTCAGATACTCCCCGTGTCCATTTTCTGAATTGCATCAAATGACTGGATTAATACAAGCTATGAAAAATGAAAAAAATAGTAAAACCGGCAGTCAGGAATGACTGAGCCGTATGTTTTACACTTGGGTTGGGCCTGGTGTCCTGTCTGGATTAAATACCGTCATACGATGCTACACTACAGCCATACAGACTATCAATATTGCTCAGAAACGTGGAATAATACATGGCACTGCATGACAGACAGGTTTTTCATGAAGTGAGAATGAATGTCATTACTATCGAAATCCAATGAACGCATTCAACAATTTTACTTTCAACTGCAGCAACATCTGTGCCACATGTTCACCACAAGCCTCAATATAGATATAATACATTGGGATATATACATATATATATATATATATATAATATATGTATACGGTATATGTATACTGTATGTATATATATACTGTATATATATATATACCGTATATATATATATATATATATACTGTAAATATAAGCCTCCATGTATAATGATAGGTGAAACACTGAATATTATATTAAATGTAAGTTAATATGTTTAAGCCAACAGAATAGTCTTTGCTGGCTGCCTTGATTGTCTGAACACAAAAGTTGCTGCACAAAATTTTGTGACCCATCCCATTTTCTACCATCATACAGGTTTTACTGACTACAGTAAAACATTTATACTAATTTGGGAATACGTAAATTCTTGTCAAAAAGGCTTTATTTTGAATATTTGAATGAAGTGAGAGTTTGTAAAAGTTACGTATCATTGTATGTTTCTATGCAGTGATGAAATTTGTGCTCTGCGTTTAAATGTTAAATGTTTACTCGAAGTGAACCACACTCGCACACGGCAGGTGCAGGTTTATCTCAGGCACAATTTTACTTGCAAGGGCAGATGTCGGAGCCGTTCACGTTAATATGCATTAAACGTATGCACATGAAGCCCAGTCACAATGATCTGCAACATGCTGCACTGCCCGCTCGCTTTTTATATCCTTATCAGCTTGTCAAGGTTTCAATGGGTGTCCTCAAAGCCAGCTGTAGTCTCGCATGACTCTCCTGGCCTTCACAGACCTGGTCCACAGCATCTCTTCAGGATAAGGGTGATGTGAAGTCTTGAGATTGTCATCATTGTATGTTCCCATACATCAATGGTGAAATTAGTTATCTGCATTTAACCCATCACACCTGAGATACACCCAGGTGGAGCAGTGGGCAGCTATGTAAGCGCCCGGAGAACAACTGGGGATTAGGTGTCTTGCTCAGAAACACTACGACGTGGGAATGGCTGGGAGTCGAACCATGACTTTCTGGTCCTAAGTCGGCTGCCCTACCACTGCACCACAGCCACTCCTGATGTAACGCTCACACAAGCCTACAACGATATACAGGTAGTCCCCGAGTTACGAACGAGATCCGGACCTAAGGACCGTTCGTAACTTGATTTGCCGTAAGTCGGAGCGCCGGCCACGTGGCGTTCGTAACTCCGGATTTTCGGCCGTAACTCAAAACTGAAAGC
>JARVGV010000646.1:18417119-18429139 GCA_031762435.1 Hypsolebias longignatus
TGAAATTTTCATATATTTATCATTTTGTTTGCAAAAACGAACACAGTTGAATGATACAAGATATATATGTTGTGCCAGTTTATGCTAAGTTCAAACATCATGTCACACCCCCTTTAATAAAATGTCCCAAAAAGGTGACTAAGTTCTTCAAAGAAAACTACTGTCCCACATACACTTGACCACAACTAGGTCAAGGGAAACACCTTAGAAGACAGAGATGTTTGCTTTTGACTGAACTCTTTGTGGAGAAGAATGCTAAAACGCTCTGAAGAGCTGGAGAGAATATAATCACGTTTGCTTTTACGACTGAAACTACTCGTATGATCTATTGTTCAATAAAAGATAATAACATTCGCTGATGCTTAAGCTGAAACCGATTCAGATATAGGTAGTTAACTAACAACTTGATAGAAAAATTAATGTTAATTATGAGAGTCAAAGATGTTTTTTTTGTTGTTGTTGTTCTCAGTTCTATGAATGGTGCATTCCAAGTAAGCTGTCTGCTTGAGAGGAACAGTGTGATGTGAGGGGGTTTGTGAGAAAGAGAGGAGAGGCGTGAGACGTGAGAAACAGAGGGAGGCAGAAACAGAGAGACGCCAACATGAAGTCCTCGTCTCCTCCTCAGCAGACGCCAATTAGGACTGTGAAAAAGTGGAGAGGCTTGTTGTGAATCTATATTCTGTCAGAGAAACATGCTGCTTCCCTTCTCTTTCTCACTCCTAAAAGCCTGCTGCTTTCTAATCACCAAACTTGTTTCTTTGGTCCAACACTCAGGTGAACGACGGCACAGGCTCTGGTTCGTTTTCCTATATTTCTCCACTTCGTCAGAGAGCACTGCATGTTTTCCTCCTGAGGTAGGACGCTTTATTGACCCTGCTTCTGCAAAACTTTCAAGAGAATCCAAAGTGAACCTGAGGTAAATCAGGCCAGCTGATTGGTTCAGAGACAATTAATGGAGCTATGCTGTCATAAAGCAATAAAAGAGCTGCTTTATGGATGGCTGCAGGGAAATTGAAGGCACGGAGGTGAAAAGAAACAGAAACAAAACATCAAAAAGAATCAAACCCGCCAGACCAGCTAACTTGAAGGGAAGAGAAGAACAAAGTCAAATGAAAATAATATTTTTTCCATGATAGTGTATATTGGCAGTGGCTTTTTAAACTTATCAGGAGATCTAGATCTGAAAAAAGGCATTAACTGGGTGAAAGTAAACTTTACCAATTAATCCAATGTATTTTTTTATTTTTGTAATATAAGATATAGTGTATATGTAATATATATTATGTATATTTATAATTATATTTTATATTAATAATTATATTTATGCATATATGTATATGCTAGTCTTTGCTTTGTTATTAATTGTGTGAATGTTTATGAGGCATTTACAATACTGTGATGCATTTTTCTTCCGTACATTTTTCAGCATTTTTCTCGTTCCACAATTTTTGTGCTATTTCAACAAATCATATTTCAAAACGTTCAGCTCTGTCAGCAGAAGGGTGAAATTACTTTTGGTATTGGTGCAGCTTTAGCTTTTTAAAATATTTAGCCTTTTCTGTCACTTTTTCTCTCATAGAAAATGAATTGAGCTCATTTTACAACCTTCAAATCTTTAGATGTGTTTACAGCCTTTTACTGCTCCTTTCACATTTTGTTCTGTTCAGCTTGTTTCAGCTTCCTTGTGCAAATTTAAACTTTTTTCAGCTACTTTCAGCTAATTTCACCTGGGTTGTTTTCAGCTGGTTTGTGCTCCTTTCTGATTCTTTCTGCTAACTACAACATTTTTTCCTGCTTCTTCTAACTTCGTTCTGCTAAATTCAGCTTGTTATGCTCCTGTAAGCTTATTTCTGCATGTTTCAGCTTTTTCTGTAATTTCAGCTACTGAACAAGCTGTTTTATGCTAATTTGAGCTTTTCAGCTAATCCAACTTTTTCTTTTGAACTCATTTAAACTTTTTTCAACCCGATTCAGCAAAAATGCGCTCTCCACTTCCTTCTGGTAATTTCAGCTTCTTTCTGCTCTTAGCTACTTTTCAGCTGGTTTTTTTTTTTTCTTCCTAATTTTATATTTTTATTTATTTATTTATTCCAGATAATTTCTACTTTTTTGTGCTCCTTTCTGCTTCTTTCAGCCTCATTGGGCAAACAAGTTATTTCTGCTTTCTTCTGCTATTTCGGCTACTATTCAGCTGCTTTTATGCAAATTTTAACTTTTTTCAGCTAATTCTATATTTGGCTCATTTAAGCTTTTTCCACTTTCTTCTGGTTGTTAAAGCTTCTTTCTGCCTTTTCAGCTATTTTTCGCTAATCTCAGCCTTTTAAAGCTTTTTTCAAGCTAATTTGCTAACGTTTGTGCTAATTTGAGCTTATTTACACCTAATTCACTATGTATGAATTATTTATGATTTCTTCTGCTTTGCTAACTTAAGTTTGTTTTTCCATTTCAGCAACATTTCTGCATGTTTTTAGCTAGTTTCAGCTGTTTTTTTAGCAAGTGCTCCTGAAATTAGCATTCACACTGCATTTTCACAGCAAATGCAATTTCTCTAGTTAACTGAGCATTTGGTTTTGAACATAGCTTATGTATTAAAACAGGTGGCATTAATATGAATACAGTAGGTATGCATTTACATAATTTTTTTCATCTTTTAAATAATTTCTGTTTAATATTTAAAATTTTAATTAATTAATGTTTATAAAATTCTCCCCAAAAAAATTTTTTTTTTTTTTTTTTCAGATTTGCACCTTTTACAAAATTAATAAAGTTAATTGATAAAAACCTAAATAAACATTACAAAGTCCATTTATGGGTGTCCTGCAGGATAACAAGCTAAAGGCCAGAATCAGCTGAATGAGAGAGTTGTACGACCAATTCTAAAAAAAATAAATAGATTAAAAAAAAAACACAGGAATTCATAGGGTGGAACTCACTTTTGAACGTGACAATTGTGATGAAGATCACAGAAAACAAGAGCAGATATGCATCTGTGAGACTCAAATAAATCAAATTTGTCACTTTGATCCCTCCTCCTCAGACCTCCGTGTATTCTTTCCACTCTTAAAAAAATAAAAATAAAAAAACACAAGGGCTCAGATAAATGTCGAAGGAGGATTTTCCCCCTTCTCTTTATGCCACTCTGGCATGTAACGGTGATTTCCTCCCTTAGACACAAAATCCCTGGCATGGCAAAGCCTAACAAAACAGATTCAAACTACAGAGTTCAGGTTTGGACAGTGAAGCAGAAAAAACAATAAGGAGCTTCCAACGTACCGTTTTTCTCTCTCATGCTCCAGCTTGACTCTTAAATCCTGTCGAGAGAAAGAATAACAACAGAGCGGCGTTACGGAGGTGGAAAGTTACAATGATTCACGGCTGTGTGAGGGATTTGTGCCGCCGAATAAATGAAAGTGATGAACTAGAGATGGTTTGAAGTGAAGCTTTATGGTTTATTTTGCTGTTTTTGCTCTCAACCACAAGGAGGACATGACACACCGAATGCATTCTCTTCAAAGTCGGAACCAAAGGGGGGCAGGAATCTGCAGGAGTCTGGAAGTCTGCATGAGGTCATTTTGATAAACCAACACTGTCATCATATCAGTAAAGGAGATTGGGTGAAAATTAGGGGGAGAGGGGGGGCTTTACTCCAGCTCACAGAGGAAAAGCAGCTCTCCGAGCGGAAACTCTCTCTGCCCCTCGCAGTTTGTTTACGCCTCATCATAAACACTGCTGCTTTAAGAGGATTTGCCAATTATCATTCCACGGACGGGGAACAAATGCACGAAGAAACGGCTTCCGAGAGCATTAGGAGGTGACTGAGAGAAATTAAGTTTTAGGAACACTGAGGTCTCTCACATTAGTGTCAACAAGCTTGAATTGGACTCAAAATAAGCCGCTTTCTGCCTCATCCGGATCCAAACTCCATCACAACCTTCACCTTGCAAACTGTCTGGCAAAGTGAATCAGAAAGATGGAGCAGCTCAAGTACTGTGTGTAAATCGTGACTGTTAAAACGCTGTCTGGAAGGTTTAAAACTGAGAATATATTTTAGTATCGAAATGCCGTTCAGACTTGAAAAGTGGCTGGAAAGGTTTGTCTAAATCAGTGATCGGAATTAATTGATGCTCGCTGCGGTTAACTTTAAAAGTGTTTCAAATGATACACGATAAATAATACATATTACAATAGTCCCTCGCTACTTTGCGGTTTGACTTTTGTGGTTTTTCAAAGTAAAATTGGACAGGACACACAGCTGGCTGATTGAGGGATGAGACGCAAGATCTGCATGGATTTTTCAATTTAAAATAAATTATTTTTAATTATTTAATTATAACAATGTGTTATATCATCATTGTATGTTCCCATACAATAGCAAAATTGGCTCTCTGCATTTAACCCATCCACCACCAGGTGGAGCAGCGGGCAGCTATTGGAAGTGCCCGGGGAGAAACTGGGGATAAAGTGTGCTATTCAAGAGACACCTCGAGACGTGCATTGACCAGGATCTTCAGGTCCCGAGTCGGCTGCCCTGCCTTTACACAATCTCGGCCCTCGATTTAGCACCTGCAGCCCAAATGTGCAGAGAAGCTCCTTCCTTCCTTCCCTGCAGCATGTCGATCTCCGCTCCGCAGCAGAGGAGTGGGCGTGGCTGAGAGCGATGGCAGAGAGAGCAGAGATCATGGCTTCTGTGCTCTTTTAGAGCGTTTTGAGTTTAGAAACATTATTTAGAATATTGCAAGAGTGTGGGAAGGGTTTAAAATGCCTTTACTTACTACTTGTACTACTATTCCTACTTTCATTCAACCTTTATTTAGGCAGGTTAATCCCACTGAGCCTCAAGGACTCATTTACAGTTACTTTGTGGTTTTTTGCTTATCGCGGGTGGACTGAGAACAGACCCCCCCCCCCACCCCGAGATAAACGTGGGACTACTGTATACATTTACTGTGTCCACACCAGTTCAAGATTATCCGATTATAATTTAATAGAAAACCATGGTTTTCATTTTCTTTCTCCACAGAATATATAAAACAGAAAACCTGCTAAGCTCAATGTAATTTTAAGCATTTTTTTTCCATTTACTGCTTTAATCAACGGGACATAATTTACCTAATTAAAGGGTAAAAACTACATATATTTTATAATATTATACCTGTTGTAGATGGCTCCTTAAACAGCATCAGTTTGGAGAAACAGGTGAATTCAGACTGGACTGATGAGCTAATGGCTAGTCTGATTAGGGCCATAACCAAAGTCTTAAAACAAGTTTAATTGCAAAAGTTTCATAGCAGTTTACATCAACCCCTGTTCATAAATATTTACCTTTTCGTGAACGTTGCCTTACACAGTTATTTTCAACTAATTCTACTGTTATGTGCAAACAGCAGCAGCAGCTAGCTGTAGCACTTCAGCTGCATGTTGCAGTTATTTTAAGACAAAAGAAATGCACTTTGTTCTTGGCCCTGCTTAGACTAGCCATTACGTTGTAAAAACTGAGGTTATTCAAAAAACCATCTACAACAGGTAAGATATTAAATATTCATATCTTTCCATATAACCTCACCAAACAGTTGAACTAACTCTTTAGGCCATTTAGTTATTGTGAATGAGTTGCCTTGACACTTAGAAGATGTTATCAGCAGCAAATGAAGCGTAACACATTCAGATATGCCTCTTACCTGTTTGTAAAGCAGCGTTCTGCATTTGGGCTTGTGGATGCTGTGCTGACTGGAGTAACGGCCCAAAGCGGCCAAGTCCTTCATGATGGAGTTCAGCGCCTCCTCGTCGTCTAAAGAACAAAATAATACACAACAGTTAGTGTATTGAAGGAGACTTTTAACCGTTTATGACTTTTTAATTAATTTGATTGATTAAATCAGCCACATTATGCCAATATTTTGAGTGTGTTTGATTTAGATTTAATGACTGCCATGTGGTTTGCGTTGCAGCATGTGTTGGCTCAGACCAGGCATCGAGGTAACACCTGGTCTGCTGCTTCCTGCGCTGCTACCATCTGCAGCGAGTCCACTAATGGAAACATTACAGTGACTGAAGAAAATAAACTTTGTGACAAATGCACCAGACAATTCTTTACGCCAAACTGACTGATTTTTTCACCACTTTTTTTTTTTTTAATGATTAGAGCTCAGGAATTCTGAAACTGCGTTTTTACCAAACGGTAGGCCTGTCACAATAAACAAATCAATTAATCGCATGATAAATTAAAATGATCTACCTCATTTTCATTTATCGGCTTTATCGTTTCTTCATGTCTCTCTCTTCCTACTGAAGACACTGGATGACAAAAGGCTCAACTCCGCTGCTCTTCACTGACCCCTCCCTTTCTCTTTTCTATTTAAAATCCATTTTAGCCGTCCAAAATCAAGTTTTTGGATCGTTAAATCAGCTAAACTGAGAAGCTAAGCTATGAGCTAAGCTAACAGGCCAACCTCAGGGGGAAAAAAATCCTCCGTCTTGTCAAAGTTACAAAATTCACAGTTGAAATATGTGCCGTTGTGTAAAAAAGTTTTTTCTCTGCAAAAAAGAAGCTGAGAACTTGTTTACTGATTTTTTTTTACTAAAAGCTTTGTGTAAAAAATGCTATGCTAAAGAGCTCAAATAAACAGAGCGTCCGCCATTTTGAGAGCCGAAAAACAGGAAGAGAAGCCCATGTCACAAGGGGCCTCCCTCACATTTTTCTTAAAAAGACACGCTGCTCGCTCCCTCTATCCATTCTTCGGTTCAAACAGTCTTATACAAAAATAAAATAACGTTCTTCTTAAATTTGACTTTACTAATAAATTTCAAACAATATTATCGTTTATTGCAATCATTTCTGAGACAATTAATCGCCTAGCAAAATTTGTTATCGTGACAGGCCTACCAAACCCTGTTGACCCTTCTTTTTTCTTCTGTTGAGAAAGCTTGAAGAGCCACTTGGTAATGCAATACCGCATTAGCTTATGACGCAACAGGCAATCACATTGTCTTGGGTTCAGCTATGAACCACTATGATATTTAATTTTATATAAATGTGGCCATTTAAGGACTACAATTCAAAATTAAACCTTTGTTTTATTTTGTACAAATTCAGAATCAAACATGCTGCAAGCTAAAATAAAAAGAGAGAAAGCATGACTAATCTGTGTCTACAAGACTAAAAACCATAATTTAGACCTTTGTTCTTGACATCTCTCTGCTGACACACACACACACCTTCACGCCGACGTAAAGAGGCAATTTTGCAGAAAAGCATGTCATCCATTGACTTTAATGGGATCGATTATCTGAGCGCAGCGTTTACGATCAAAAGGAGAGGCTGTTGATCTCAGCTCCTGCCTGCCTCTTGAATGAATGAGCGATGAGTTCATTCATTACAAAAACACACACTTTCTCACTGTGAAACCAGGCCAGGTGTGTGAAACACAAACGGCACCTGCAGGTTAGTCCACATTCTTTCAAATACAAAATAATACTTTGAATGTCTGCATGAAGGCGCAACGGCAGAGTCTGGTGGATGATAGTTGCACAGCTGTTCCCTGACAGCTGGCCGGTTCGCTGGGTTTACCCAGGGGTCATAAAACACACAAAGGTCATCTCCCAGATGTATCAATCGGACTTTCTTTGTGCCAGAACACAACCATATTAGTAAATATGAAATCTCAAGTTCATCCTCTACACAGGTCGTGCTCAATTATACCTTGTCCATCCAGACATGCGGTGTTTCACAGCCATCTTTTGACGTGTCTTTAAAAAAACAACAACTAGTAAACACCGACCAGTTTCTGGAAATGTCTTCATTCACAAAGAAACAACAACAAAAAAAAAATGCTGCAGAAACTATGCCAGGCCTGTATGTAGAGCTGCAGCGCTGCCACGAATGACACCAGAAACAATAAGGAGCGCAACAGTCGAGTCAAGCCTGCACACCGGGTGGAAATGACTTATCCATGCTGCTGATCTCTTTGTATTCATACACATCTGCTCACAACAGACTTATGTTCGGGCTGCTGTTTAATACACTGTTGCGGCCGTTATTAAGCTTGTTGGCGGCAGGAGACGAGACAAAGTCGGTTGGAGCAACGTCTGCTCGGCAAAAAAACTTGGTCCGAAAACACGGCTGATGAAGAAGCAGCGTCAGCATCTGGCGAGTTCTCGTTCGAAAAACATGTTCAGATGTTCGGGGTCAACAATGTGGAAGTCGGCAGAAAGAGACGAAAAATATTTTGAGTCTTGATTTATTCTCAACGTCTTCCAACATCAAGCTCAGGAGAAACAGCTGAACAACAAACGAACTGCTCTTTTAATATTCTGTCCCTTTCACAATAAGAGCACATTCTGATGTGAAATATATACATTTGTGTCCGCCACACTGTATTATTTTACATTATTAGTGTACATCTTAGATCTTTAGAGTATTTTTTAGCATTTGTTTTAGCATATATCAGATCCTTATATACTGTTTCTTTTATACTTTATATTCTATCTATTTTGGGGTGTAACTGGGACCTTGAGTACACAATTTCATTCCACCTCATGTACCACATGTGATGCAAATGGCAATAAAGTACCTTGGACTTGAACTTGAAACGTAAGACAAGGCCGTACTTGGCTCATAGGTTAGATTACAAACAGTGTAATAGCGTCCATTTTAAAAAGGATGCATTTTAATGGCCTGAACAAAAACTCAAGGATTGTGTTTCAATGTGGTTTTTTTACACTAAAACCCATAAAAAAATGCTTATGGATCTTAAAAACTGTTTCCATGTGGATGAATGGCTGAAATGATAAAAACGTTTACATTTTTACACAAATGAATAAATAAATAAACATTCCTGTGTGGGCAGACCCTTGTTCTTGCCAACTTTATCCAAATGCAGCCATCCACTCCACAAGTATAAATAAGTTTATATGCCTACAAAACTCCTTTTAGGCCACATACAATCTGATTTTATATATTTCAGAGGTTTTCAAAGCATCTTTACAACCCAAAACAGTCAGACAAGTCAAAACTTCAATTTTAAAGAGCTGCTTTGCATTTGGGTACAGTTCTCGTCTATTCAAGGTTCAGGAAACTTCTTCCACAGCAGATATTTGGAGTGCAAGCGCACAACAACTGATCTAGACCAGTTACAGAAACGCTGTAATAAAGTGCATGAAACAGCAAAGGTGTGGTAAGCAGTAAAAACTGTGTGCTCACCTCTCCACCCAAACGTAGACGTTCTGCATAACCTGTGGCTGCGCCCCACACCCCCACACATGGTGAAATCAGATTACTTACAATGAAGAAACATCCATAACTGTGATAAACAGCTGTCAACATGGCAGCTGGATACAAAACTACCAGTAACATACAGTATGTGCATTACTGGATTTGAAACACAGCTAATCAGAATCAGATTTATTGTCATTGCACTGAAGCGCAGTGAAATTACATTTCAGTACAGCCCATCCGAGAGAAACATATACAAACAAACAAACAGATATGGGGAGACGGAGGTGACTGAGGCCACCGGCCTCAAGAGGCGCAGCCCTTTCTTTTTTTTTTCAAATCTTGCATTGTGTCCTAGATGGACCATAGTGTGAAAATTGCACAAAATGACTTCAGCACATAAAACGGCAATATACAAATGACATCATAATATATTTATGCATGAGGAGGCCGACGAGGGCAGGTAGTTGTTCATGGACATTGCCAGAAAGTTCCATAGTTCTGATAAAGATGGCACAGTGTCTATCGGCCGGCTCAACTCTGGCACAGATCCACAGGTATCCTCGGAAAGGGAGAGATGGGTGAGGGGTGGGGGGGCTTCTCGTTCACAAAAACAACAAAGTCGAAATAGTTGGCCAATTCAAGGCCGAGTGCGGAAGCCAACGTCAGATAACACCATTATTTTTGGGTCAGGCAGCCTCTGCTTGAATCTCCATGCCTGCCTTCATAGATCTGCTGGTACGTCTCACTGGTGATTCCAAGCCGCCAGACCAAGCTTATGGGCTTCTACAAGGTCGATTCCTTCCCGCCAGTGAGTCCCAGGAGCCACAAGTGGCCTGTGATTTTCAGAAATCGCGTCCAGCTCACGGCTCAGCTCATACAGCATCTGAGTCAGAGAGCTTAGCGCTCGGTACATTCCTTCACACAAGCCGCACAGCCTTACAATTGCCAGAACCACTGTTGCCATCTTTACAAATTTGTTAATATGCCAGATACCCGCCAACACCAAAAAGCAGAAATCCGGTTATCATAAATCCCATTATGTACGCGTCTTTTATATCCTCAACGGACAATACAGACAGACATACCATCTTCCACTAGCTCCAGGAATCCATAGTATATCCAGCTGTGAGTGTCCCTTCTGGGCACGAGGGCTCTCCTTCGCCCTATCTTCTCGTTGAGAAAATTTTGCCAATCGCGTTGAGAGACCAGCTGACCAAATCCATAATTTACAATTCAGAGGATATGTAGTGAGAGGCTCCGATAGGAATCACAAGACAAAGAGCAAAGCAGGAGGCAGTAGGAGCAGGAAGAACAGCGACAGTCCTCGTCGAGAGCAAGCAGGAAAAATCAAAAGGTCAAAATAAGGTCCCTAAAAATGTCTGCCAACAAACATCCTGGCTATTGACTAAATTTTGTTGACAAAAATGCCTCAAAGTCATCATCTAAATCTACTGCCTCCAGTTCAGACATGCCCTGGAATCACTAGATCAGACATCATGTAGGTCTACAAACAATCAGGCTGGAGGATTAAATTAAAGTGAATGAGTCTCATGAACTCTCCCCTCAAGTTTAATAAAAACACAGGAAATAAAAACTTTATAACAGGCCAATAACATCTTTGTAGAGCAGAGGTGCCCAACTCTTGCCCTCATGACCTGCTGCTTTGCATGTTAAATGTTAGCCTGCTTCAACATGTAAACTAAAGAGAGATCTGATCTGTGGAAATGAATAACAAGCTGAGGAAGCAATCACATATTTTGAATCAAGTGTGTTAAAGCAGGAATCTCCTAAAGCATGCAGGACTGTGGGCCATATGCTTTAAGAAGCTGTGAAAAATGTGCCAAAATATGTTTCTGCTGCACAGATTCGTTAAAAAGACACTTGTGTGTTTAGGTTAGCTGGCTAGCATAACATGAGTGGAGAAACATTATTAGCCAATCTCAAAGGCAGATTTTTTTTAGCATTCCCAATATAGCAGCTTAAAAAAAGAAAACACAGAACTCTCCACTCTGAGCCACATACTCCCTTCACTTACAGGGAAACTAAATAATGCAAAGCGATAAGAAAAGTTACACCCGCTGTATCTCGGCTCCAGCGCAAATTGTGGAAACAGAGTGAGAGCGAGGGGAAAGACTGATAGCCCTAACATGAATGGTGTTAAAACAGGCCAATATGTTGTAATAAACCAGCCAAATGTGGGGGGTGGGTTTTTATTTTATTTTATTTTTTTAAAGCACAAAACTAACAATAAATTTAGTACAATGTGCATTTTTCTCAGGTTAAATTTTAAATTAAAGAGTAAATTTCTTCTAGCAGCAGCACCATATAAGTTTGTGTGTGTGCTTATTTGTGTTAAAAAAAATGAAGAAACTGTGAGACATGAACATCCCTTCTCTTTCTTGCTTATTTAGAAAATGATACATGAAAGAAAAGTAGGGCTGCACGACATTGGATTTTGGCCGACATTCGATATACCGATGTGTTAAAGCTTATTTGGTCGGTAACTGATAGCCCTCTCTCTTATTTTAGGCTTATTTGCTAAAAAAATTGTGAAACAGCTGTAAGAGCTGGTGACATATATTCAGTAACAGCCATATGATATAGCACTTTAACTTGTATTAAATGAAAAATGTTAAATGTTATTTATTAGCATTAGTCACATGCGATGCTGTCTCACTTGTGGAGGCTTGTTCCAGGTTCCTAGCTACTGCAGTGCGGGATCCTCTGCACTCTTGTGCATGAAGGACAGCCTTTTGAAGTTCAAAGTTTTTGTCTGTCCATTGTGCCGTAAGACTAATCATGCTAA
>JARVGV010000646.1:18438274-18448556 GCA_031762435.1 Hypsolebias longignatus
TTATATCGGGGAAACTAAACAGCCACTGGCCAAAAGGATGGACCAGCACAGAAGATCAACATCATCAGGCCAGGACTTCGTGGTCTACACTCATCTCCAGACCAGCGGTCACTCTTTCAGGCATGAAGATGTTCACATCCTTGATAGAGAGGAATGACGGTTTGAGAGAGGAGTAAAGGAGGCCATCTTTGTGAAAAGAAACCGTCCATCAGAGGTGGAGGCCTTTTAAATCCTATAAATGTGTGTACAAGCACGTCACACAGTTCCAACTACAGAGGAATAGTCCAACTTAACTGTAGTCTGTTTGTGTCAGCCAAACAACTTTTTTAATAAAAAGCAATAAAATGGCTACAAGAGCAAGTAAAAGCTTGAGCTTCAGAGGCACAGGATGCCAGTATCTGTATCAACACAGAGTCAGTGCAAATAAACCTGAAGATGCTAAACAAAGACAAAAAATAAAACTTAAAATGTGCAAATAGATGGTTTGAGTAAGACTCAATTAAAAATATGTAGGAAGGTGAGCTGATCTAAACATTAAATGGTGAGTATTAATAAAAGAAAAATAAACCAAGAGTAAATGTGAAGGCAAAAAAACAAAAATAGTATGTATAACAGCTCAGGCTGTCATCAGAGGATTCATGTACACGATACCAAAAACAAGTGATTGCAGTAAATTGCAGGCACAAGCTCTATTCCAATGATACATCCCATGATAACTATGAAAGCCTCACCAAAATCAGTCCAGTGATCCATGAGAGATTTTGCTAACAAAGAGAGTCGACTCTAAATACCTAATGGCAAAGTTTTAAACAACAATCTAAGTGCTCCGAATTAGGCCTGTCACAATAACAAATTTTCGTGGGCGATTGACTCAGAAATGATTGCGATAAACGATAATATTGTTTAAAATTTTACAATAATTAGTAATTATTTTCAAATTTAAGAAGAAATGTTGGTTAATTTGTTTTGAGTGTAGTAACTGAATGGCACGGCAGCGTAAGACTGTTTGAAATGAAGGATGAATAGTGAGGGAGCGAGCAGCGTGTCTCTTTAAGAAAAATGGGAGGGAGGCCCCTTGACGTGACATGGGCTGTCTCTTTTTCCTTTCTTTCTGATTCTCAAAATGACGGACACTCGTGTGATTTGAGCTCTTTAGCATTTTTCAGACAAAGCTTTTAATAAAAATATCAGTAAACAAGTTCTCAGCTTCTTTTTGCAGAAAAAAAACAACTTTTCACACAAAGGCATGGGTTTCAACCATGAATTTTAGAGCTTCGACAAGACGGAGGTTTCTTTCCCGTGGTCGGCCTGTTAGCTTGGCTTGTAGCTTAGCTGCTTTTAATGATCCAAAAACGTGATCTGACGGTTAAATGGATTTTAAAGAGAAAAGAGAAAGCGAGGCGTCAGTGAAGAGCACCGGAGTTGAGCCTTTTGTGTCTTCAGTAGAAAGAGAGAGACACGAAGAAACGATAAAGCCAATAAATGAAAACGAGGTTGATAATTTTCATTTATCATGCGGTTAATTGATTTATTGTTTATCGCGACAGGCCTACTCTGAATATAGATTGGGGATCAGTCTCAGCTACTACTGCACCGAATTTTACTTCAATATGTGTAAAACTGTTATAGTCATTCTTACAACCCAAACATCAGTCAGCATAGGTAAGAAAGAATACTCCACAGTCAAACTCTATATAAGGCTGTGTTTGTATCCAAACACTGACTGCACATGAAAGAGATGAAGAACAGCCACATGACAGGTGGTCTTCCTTGCCGTGCAGTCTGTTGACGCTACACACACACACACACTTGAGCCTCTGTCCTACACCAGCCAGCAAGTCAGCAGATGGCCCATCTGCTTCATCCCCTTCCCAGCACGATGCCATGCAAGGGGTACCCAATGATCACCGTTCCATTCTCCAACACAAACCCCCGTGCTTGCTGGTGCTCAAACGCCTAAAATCGCCCCTCGCTCTCGTTGCTGAGCAGCCACACGTCCCAGGAGGCAGAGCTGTCGGCTTGCGTAAAACAAACCAGCAGACGCGTCGAACATCCAGAAGTGTTTCGAACACCGTGACGCACTTCGATGTCAAAGATGGATAAAATCACCGAGCTGGCTAACGTTGCGCAGGCAGAGTCCTCTTTTGTTAAATCAACTTAAGTGACGAGTAGTTGTTTTAAAAAAAAGAGAACGAAGAATGGAATTTCAGACAAAGTTGAGCCAAACTCTTCGAGCAGTTCGATTCTTGTTGCAGCCAAGATGTTGCGGGTCAGCATACACTAACCTCTTTCAGCTCCCTTACATCATCCTTTAAGCAAGTAAACAGTGTGACGCTGGTTTTGGTCTCCAAGAGGAACTCCCCACTCTTTAGCAGCGAAATGTTAAGGCCTGCTTTCCAGCTGCCTGGTGGCCTGATCGCCATAACCTCATCTCTGACATCACTTCTGAGGAGTCCCAGAGTAATCAACATTTCAAAAGGTCAAGCTCTAACGATTACAGGGTTCATCAAGTTTTCTACCATCCAACGAACACTAAAACAGAAGGTCCACATTGAATTACAACCATTAGTATGTGTTGATCTATTAAAGATATCAAAAGGATCAGAAGATATTGGTCCCTCGTGGGCCAGTGGAGGTCTGATTCTCATTACAGCCAACTGTAGAAGGTTACTTTGACAGTTATCTTCTTTACAGAAGATTTAAAGAAAAGCCTGATTATTATCAAAAACAGAGTAGCGTGGACAGCAGTAAGCCAACACTGAAGCATCCGTACTTCTAACAGTTATATAAGGTTGTCTGAATGTTTCTGGTAGGACAAGCTTCGGTAAAAATGAAGGTACTCAAAACAAAAATAATAAATATTCTTGTCTTTTGTCACATCTAATACATCTTTGTCATGACAACAATCTGAATCTCAGACAGGAAGTAAAGGGTGATTAGTCAGCCAAGGCTATTTAGGTGACTCTTGTTGAAAAGGTCAATGGTGGCAGGGGTGTCCAAGAGGCTGACTGCATGCCAAGACTGCACAGTGACCACATCCCATGAGTCAGAACGTCTATTCTACTTATTCTGGGAACTAACACAATATACTGTAGTATGTCCTTTTCTTCACTCCAAGTCTACTGAGGTCATTAAACGTGGGGACACACTTAAGGTCTTGATTTTAATAGGAATGTGTAAGTGACAGAGCATTGCTCGCTCATTTATCTTAACCTTGGCCCGTTATGCTGTAGCTCACATGAGTTATAGTTGAGAGAACAGACAATGGTTCCAAAATAATTAAAGGGAGATTTTATAGATTTGGAATTGAGGTTCTGTAGAAAGGTCCTAAACAACTCCAACTCAATGGTCCAGGTAGAAAAATCCTATAAAGTTAATGTCAGGTCAGGTCCTCTGGACATTTTCTTTTTGTTGAAACGTTGTGTCTTTCATCCAAAAGACTTCATCAGTCTAGCCTTGAGCATGAATCAGGATGTTTTGAACCACTTTGGCCATGACTGCCTCAAACGAGTTGGCGGGGGAGAGGGCGGACTCCAGAAACCATCTGAGCACCATGAAACTGGTTGACCCACTATATGAAGGTGCTATTTATAAGACTGAGTTTGTTACAGCTCCTGATTAAGTCTTTTGGATGAAAGACAAAGCGTTTCAAGAAAAATAAACCTTTGTTGGTTTTTCTACCAGGATTATTAAGCATGAATCAGCACGCATATTCAACTATTATCCAACTTGTAGATAAACATTAGAATAATCTCAGTTTGGAGAAATAGTCTTATTCTGACCAGATTGACAAGCTAATCCAAACTGGAACCAAACCAAAGTAGAATGGTGCCGTCCTAAAACAATTCGAATTTCAACCTTTACGCTGTTCAAACACTGATTTACAAACCCTTCCAACATCTGAATAGCATCACATTATTATTAAGACAAAAACATGATAAAATTATGACCAGAATTGTTACAAGTCGCACCAGGTATTGCTCTGACACGTCTCCTGCAGGTAAGAAACTAACTGCTCATATATAATCCACATAATCTCTCTTCTAAAAAGGTTCTTTGTATTTGCATCAAAAGTGCTGCACACAAATTTGCAGTGAATTTATAATGATTTCAGGTCAACATGAAGCAAAATCTTCAGAGTTGCATGAGTTTAAATCTGAAACATGTTGGCATTTATTACAATATAATTATAGACAAGGTGTAGTTCATTAAACAGGTATTCAAACTTTCATTTAAACCTGACTAGAATATCTCAGACAGTATTAATTGTTTTCTGTCATTAGATGACTCATTCCTAAATTAACCAAGCTAAAGCATCCTGAGCCACTCTGAAAAGAAGTCAATCACAAACCACAGTTTAGCCACAAATAGAGCACTTAAAAACTTGCAGAGATAGATTTTATGGTGATCATCATCTTATAGAAAAGGAAAAACTAGAAAAAAATATAATGTTTTAATAATTCTTTCAGAATAGAACAAAATAAATAAATAAAAGAAAAGAAAATTAGCACACTGAACTGTACACTCCTGATGAACATTATGCTAAAGCATGTTAGCATGTAGCTTTCCAAGCACATCCTAAATGCTATCTCCCCTAGCCTTTTTATCTCTGTTTTCCAGCAGTTCTGTTTCAAAAAGTCATCACGACAGGACAAAACTTAAACTACAGAAATTGAATTCCTGTGAAAACGCAGTGTGAATGCTTATTGCTGAAAAACAGCTGAAATTAGCTAAAAAACATGCTAAAATGTAGCTAAATGGAAGAACAAGCATAAGT
This sequence comes from Hypsolebias longignatus, assembly GCA_031762435.1. Lineage (NCBI taxonomy): Eukaryota > Metazoa > Chordata > Actinopteri > Cyprinodontiformes > Rivulidae > Hypsolebias > Hypsolebias longignatus. The sequence goes on from JARVGV010000646.1 coordinate 18,443,052, forward strand.
CAGCAAAAAAAGCATGAAGCACACGTTTGCTGAAAGAAGCAGAAACGAGCACAGAAAAGTGGAAATTATCTAGAAAAAGCTGAAATTAGCAAAAATCAGCTGAAACGTAGCTAAAAAGGCAGAAATAAACTTAGATTACCAGAAGAAAAGTGGAGAGAGCACATTTTTACTGAATTAGGCTGAAAGAAGTTGAAATGAGTGCAAAGAATGTGGAATTAGCTGAAAAAGTTCAAATTAGTGCAAAACAGTAGCTGGAATAACTGAAACTTGCAGAAAGAAGCTGAAAGGCGAATAACGAGCTGAAATTAGCAGAAAGACGTTAGAAGAAGCAAAAAAAATGTTGTAGTTAGCAGAAAGAGGCTGAAAGGAGCAGAAAACAGCTGAAAGTAGCTGAAAAAAGTTCAAATTGGCCCAAGGAAGCTGAAAGAAGCTGAACCAGAACAAAAGGTGAAAGGTTCAGTAAAAGTTTATAAACAGATCTGAAGATGTGAAGGATGTAAAATGAGCTCAGTTCATTTTGTGAAGAAAAAAAATGGCTGTAAAAGCCAAATATTTCAAAAAGCTAAAGCTACACAAATACCAAAAGTCATAGCACCTTTCTCCTGAATGAGCTGAATGTTTTGATGTATGATTTGTTCAAATAGCACAAAAACTGTGCAACAAGGGAGATGCTGAAAAACGTACAGAAGAAACATGGATCACAATAGTGTGAATGCTTCATAAGCAATCACACTATTAATTCCTCTGCAGTTATTATCAACCACACAGAAATGTAAAAAGAGCTAAATGGACAACTACCGGTATCTGCAGTTGTCTGATATACCTACTCTGTTCATCACGGGGGGGATCTGTGCAAAGGTATGCTGTTATTTTAATTATGTGGTAATGAACTGTCTTGGTGTGTTTCCACCTAAATGCAGCCACGCAGAGACACAACTTTTAGCTGTTTAACTACACAGCTGAAATTCAAGAAAACTCGTCAGCACTGATACAAAGAAATGTAAAAATGAATCCACAGGAGAGAAATTAGGACATCAACTAAGCCAACCTCATTTGTTCATTTACAAATTTGTACAAACGGCGCTGCGGCAGTATTTTTCCTGACTGTGTACACACACAAATCCTGCGTCTGCCTGCATGTTTTCTATCCAGCCGTCCTTGCACTGCTGCCTCGGGCTCCGTTGCTGCTGATGGTATTGTCCTAAGAGTCAGACGGGCCGTGCACACATAGCTCCATCGAGACAACATCCTCTTGGGTTTCTGGAGCGACCGGCGGGGAGGGGGAGGGTCTCGCTGTCATGTCACAGATAAAGAAAAGTAACCCTGACTGACTCTGAAGACTTTCGCTTTGGGAACGTCCTGCACAGCTGTAGGCTTAATTTCAAAACGAACAGATTGGTATCGCTACAGATCAGAAGCCTCATTGTTTCACAGCTTTGAGCTTCAAAGACTTCCTCAAGTCTTTTACATAGAAATGGCTGCTTTTTTCTATAAGAACTCAATAGGTGATTGAAGATTGCCATTTTGCATCATCTCATGATGCCAGGTGTAGACTGGGTTTATTATATGAAAACTAACGTTTTGACTAGGGATGCACAATATTATCGGCATGGTATCGGTATTGGACGATATTAGCGATAAAATTTCGGACATCGGCCATTTCATCAAAACAACTCACCAATATAAAAGGTGTTGTTTTTGTATGACAACCCAGTGACAAGGATGCCTGCAGCACACGTGCGCCTACCTGATCTGATCACGGCGGAGAGGAAGAAGTCAAAATATCAGTGGTGTGGAAATTATTTTTTCCGTTGAGGATGTCGGATTCTGAAGATTTTTGGACTACGTTGAGCCTCGCTACATCGTCCGCAGTCGGAGATATTTTTCCGGCATAGAATAATCCGAGTTACAAGACATCATTTCCAATGTCACTGAGAAGCTAATAGCCAATAGCACTTGGGTGAGTTTTACCACAGACATTTGGAAGTGAAGTGTTAGCCCCGTTAGCATGATTAGTCTTACGACACAATGTTTAGACAAAAACTTTGAACTTAAAAAGACTGTCCTTCATGCACAAGAGTGCAAAGGATCCACACTGCAGCTAGGAACCTGGAAAAAGCCTCCACAAGTGAGACAGCATCACAGGTGACTAATGCTAATAAATAACATTTACCGTAACACTTTTCATTTAATACAAGTTAAAGTGCTATACATATGGCTGTTACTGAATATATGTCACCAGATCTTAAAGTTGTTGCACAATTTTTGTAGCAAATAAGCCTAAATAAGAGGAATAAGTTCTGACAAAGGGAAGTATATAAAAATATCGGTATGGTATCGACCAAATAAGTTTTAACATATCGGATATCGGCCAAAAATCCAATATTGTGCCTACTTTCAACCACAGCATCAAGTCATTACCCCAGTCCTGCTGGGTGCATTTGTGCAGGAATTAACATCAGGATTTAATTTTTAATCTGAATGGCAGTGGGTTATTGATGGTTTCATTCAAGCCAATACTGTATATATTTTTGGTCGTTATGACCCAAAATCAACCCTCTGTTGGTCAAAAAGCCATATAAGACTTACTACACATCTCATCATTATGGCCAAGTACTTTGTAACTTGAATTTAAATTAGATTAGATTAGATAGAGCTTCATTGATTCCTTGAGAAGATTCCTTCAGGGAAATTAAAAAGCATATTTAAGCGTACTGGTGCCAATCATTCAACATTGCCCAGGTTTGGATCCAGCTGTGTCCCTGCAATATTTATGTTTGTTTTAAAGCCTGTGTTTTGGCATTAAACAAGGCATCAAGTATGGTTGTGTGGGTACTGAAATGAAGAGTGGTGGGAAGTCGAGTGGAAAAAAACCCCTCATTGCTAAACCTCTAAAAATACAATAAATACATAAAACTCGGTCTTTCCATTTTGGTAAATGACCATCCATTTGAAACATACAGCTTTCCTGACTGAATACAAGAAACTAGATTGCAAAAAATAAAAAAATTTCCTCCCATCTTATACCAGACGTTTGTCTTTTCTTTCCTTCAAACTATTAAGGGGAACGTCTTAAACAAACTTTCAAGAGAACGTAGGACATTCTCTCCGTATGACTCACGGTAAACTTTGACCAGCAACCCTCTGGTTTGTGAGCGTGTGGAGCTTCCGTGTTCCCAGTAACATGACAGTCGTCACGGAGCAAACAGTGACAGAGCTGGAGTTGTCATTTATTCTAAAGAAGACGTAAAACTATACAAGTAATTAAGAGTCAGTTGATATTAAATTCACTGAGGAGAGTTTTCATTATCTAAAGGAATCTGTTGGGAAATAAAACCTGCACGTCCAGCTCTAAACTCTTCTTCTTCACAACAACTCTCTATCAGAGTGTGGGAGCATCTGCTGCAGGATCCCGGCCCGTTATCAGCGCAAGGGATTGTTTTGTTAGAGGCACAGCAACTGTATCTGAGGGTGTTTTCCACTCCTGTTCAGCTCTTACTTTTGGGATATTTCTGAGCCTGGGGTCATGCTCAAAGTGAAGAAACAAAGTTTGTTTACTTGCAGAAAAAGCCAAAGAGACTGAAAATAGGTCAACAATGACAACAATAGAAGAGCCATTTGGGATGGAGACATCTGGCAACTTTAAAATACTGGTAAAGTCATACTTAAATTTGATGAGTAAAGCAGGTAAATGTGTTTTGTTTACGTTGAGTGCATGCCCACATTTCAGATTTGCGTTTAAATTTGGGAAAACTGCTCCAGGAAACTCGTTCAAACTGCACTATTTAATACAGTTTAGTAAGAATGGTTTAAGTTTGCTATCGTATTTTACAATGGGGCAATGTTTGAATCCTTGATTTTAATTTCATAAAACTTTCTATATAAATGCAAATGTTTTGAGGATGCATTAAGCTGGTCCAAGAAAGACAGGAGGGACGGGAAAACTGGCACATTTTTGAAGTTCCTCCATAAAAGCAGACACATGGACAAGTATATATATTTAACTGACCTGTGTGAATCACACAAGTTTTGGGCTGACAACAAAGCAAAAAAATGAGTCCACATGCTCAAGATGATGATCACAAGTTTCCAGAAATCACTCACATCTTCAAACATGAAGTCTCCTGCTACTTAAGCTTCTAAAAAAGCAAGAAAAATAGCACTTTGAACTAGAAACAGCCATTCCAAGCTTTAAATCTAGCTAGAAATACAGACAAAAAGAGCAAAGACGTTTTAAAAGTGTGTCCAAAATCCAACTCATTGTAGAGTAACAACTCTCAAATCAACTAAAAGGCCTTTCAGTTAAGTTTCCACCTGCATGAACAGCTGACAGTGCACACATGCAATTTATTTAGCTCTGCTGAAATTACTATTATTTAAAAATGTATTTAAAAGCTATTCAAATTTGATAGATGACCTTACCTTGTTGTTTTCTAAGTATGTCCATGGTACAGCTGTGGTTGCAGGATTTCAAGCTCTCGAGATGCAATTTATAAAATATAAACACCGGAAAAATCCCAACACAGATGAAGACAGAATATTCCTAAAACCGCGAGCCGAAATCCGGAAACTGCGCCAAAACACCACGAACAAGCCTCACTTTTTGGCAGGAAAGAGCTCCTTTTTGCGTCTAAAGGTGCATAATTCCGTGTTCACGATGCGGAGTTAAAGTTTTCCCGACCTGCGCTCGGCTCGTCTCAACACACACTACAAGAAACGAGTTTTCTGTTCCTCTCTACCGAAGCTGCGCCTCTGATGTCAGCAAAAAAAAAACCGTGAGCTCCAGGAAGTGGTGACGCTGTCCGGTGCTGCGTTGTCATGGCAGCGACGTAAAAATGCTGTGATTACTGCCCTCGTATGGCTAGTTTGGGTACTACAGCGAATTAAAAGAGCAGAAGTGTAAACTAATTATTCATTGCAAAGTCATGCAGGACAAAAACATCACAAAGTAACACAATCTAAATCTGCATAATATTTGTTTTTCATATTGGTGTTTAATGTGTCTTTAAAGTGAAAAGTTATAAGCAAAAGCTGTGATCAGACTACCAAAAAATGGATTAAACGTACATTTCCATTTATGAATGTGTGACTGGTCTGATGTGGGAGGGATGGGGTTGTAGGGGATTTTGTTCTGTGTTCTTTTATTATTATTATTATTATTATTATTATTATTATTATTATTATTATTATTATTATTATTATTATTATTTGTATTTGTTTTCTAATAAAGCAGAAATTAAAAAAAATACTTTGTTGCAAATAAAACATATTGAACATTTGTTTACCTACACAAACTAAGATCAAACTGATGTAGTCTGATCACTCAATCGTCCATGTGGTTTAGGTGGCTTCATCCAAGTGCTTTGTTTACATTGAGTGTGGACCCGCATTTCGGAAATCCATTAATTCTATCTGGAAAACCACCGGAGTAAACGCTTCCAAATTGTACCATTTCAGGATACCTTTTTATAACTGGGATAATACTTCACTTTGCTTTGATAAAGA
>JARVGV010000646.1:18449118-18459277 GCA_031762435.1 Hypsolebias longignatus
TTATCTTTTATTATCAGTAGCTTTTCGTGCATTTTTGCAGCAGTTTTGTGAAGACACAAAAAATTGTGCAGACGCTTTCCCTCTCTTGTAGTGGATGCTTTTCACAGTGATATTAATGAATTTGTTGGTCACACTTTTCTCAGAAATTTACAATAAAGAGGAAGTTTTTCTCCTCCTTTTAGCACACAGGCCTGATTGGTGGATTAAATAACACTCTACTGTTTTTAACCTGACACCACCCGCTTCATATTAACTTAACACAGCAGTGTTTTTTTAATTATACTGTATATATATATATTTTTTTTTTGTAATCAGACATGTCCTTGTTCTGCTCAAGCACAGTGAATTTTAATTGGACATTTGCATCCCTCTATGGATTTGGAGTCATTGCGGATGTCTGCACCGCTAAACTGTGCTGGAGATGAGTTCCACATGCAGCTGTTGTGTGTATGTGTGTGTAAGCCTCGAGGAATTTTGCTACATCAGCTGAGAAAAGAGGCTAAAAGAGGCCTCAGGAGAAAAGACGGATGTCTTCACTGTCAGTGTGATGGGGTAATTTGCGTTTTCACACTGCGAAAATCAGGAGCACTGAAGGTTGTTTCACTTTTATGTGAGTGGCACGAAGATTAATATTCTGTTTGTTACCTTTTCTACCACTGCAATTTCAGCCTGAACCATTTGGGATGGATTCTGTGGCATAATAATGCATACGTGTTCCCATCTACTGATAAGACTTTGTTGTTTTGTGACCCCTCTGGGCCCCCGTGCAATCGTAGATGCACGTTTTGTGCATTGAACCAACGTTTGATTTCCCTGCAGCCTTGGAACACGCCTGTAGGAAGAATGTGTGGAGGGAAGCGTTGGCTTTTCTTCTGCTTATCGTTCAAGCTGTCTTCTTTTATCTTTATGCTCTGTTAAATGAGACTTCTTGTAAAAATCCATTTATCCCTCGGGGGAGAGGAGATGGTTTCTGAACATCTCTGAGACCTTGGGCAGGCCGGTGATCACTACAGAAAATATGCTTTAAAATCTATGCTTGTTCTTGTTTTTGAAACTTGTTTCATAAAACAGCACTAAATAAAGTGTTGTCTAGGCTTCACCACGAGATGATTAAAAATCTTATACATTTTACACCCTTCTCCTTAGATGCACAGCTTTTAAAGACATAGCTGCTGTTTGTCCCAGCCAGCTCATTGAACCGGAGTACCGTAGTTTCCGGACTATAAGTCACATTTATGTTTTGGGTGTTATCATTGATGAGAAGCTGACATGGACACATCACATAAATTATGTAAGAATAAAAATAGCTAAATGTATTGCAGTGCTTTACAATGTAAGGGAGTTATTAAATGAAAAAGCTCTGAATATGTTGTATAGCGCAATAATTCTTCCACACTTAATCTATTGCATTGATGTTTGGGAGAAAATCCCGCAAAACAATTACAAATCCTATTTTTGTTTTACAGAAAAGAGCTGTAAGGATTATCACTAGAAATCATTACTGTCACCCATCAAGTATTATTTTATCAACTGAAGTTACTGAAGTTCCATAATTTGGTAGATTATAATATTTGCATTTGAATTGCATGATAATTGTTCTCTTGATTAGGTGACAAGCTTTGCAACATTTTTAATGAAAAGTCATCACAGCTGCATCATTTTTTTTTCGTGCCAAATGTTTTATTAGCTTTAATTTACTAATGGTTAGATAGTAGTTGGGAAAGTGTTGCAAACGAGTCATCAGGATGTTATCCCTTAACAGCATTAAGTTCCTGTAATTTAAAAACCCTCTAAAGTCCTCATATGCATTTGAATCACTTGTACCAGAATCTAATCTCAAGTTAGAACATTCTTACCTCTCCCATAATGTTTGTGTTATTTATAATTGCAGGTGATCAAGTGGTCATGTAGAAGGAACTGCACTTATAAAGTTGGAGTAAATCTTTCCAAGATCCTAAAGAGTCACAATGTCTTGGCAGAAAAGCGATGCAAAATTAACATAAAGGGCATTAAATTTTTATTTACAATCCTACACAACGACAACACATTTGGTGACTGTAGATTCACAGTGAGGTGTTTTGTGCCTCATCAATGTATCCTGTTCCCTGGAGCTGCAGGGTGAGGGGGGTCTTCACCAGAGGAGACTGGAAAACCACCACAGCACTGAACTCTCTGTTCTCACTGAAACAAACAACACAGACGTATGAAAATGTTGCCAAATGTTCCTTTTCATCTATTTTAAACGTGTATCGTTTCACTGACTGCTACCTGGGAGTGAAGCTGATCTGCAGACACTGGCTACAGGTGGTCCCATGAGGCTGTTTGGATCTGAGCAGCCCAAAGTCCGGTGAAACTCTAAACACGTGAGGGTCTTTTTCATTTGACTCTAAACACAGTGAGAGATCCGATCATGACTGACAAGCAATTATTATAGAGCCACAACTAGCACGGCAGAGCTTTATTGGTTTAAAACTGTTTTTAATGGTAGTAAAGGTCATTACTAGTCAGTGTTTTCCAGTAGGTGTGGGCTCCATGGCTGTAGAGGTTTATTCCTCTGGTTTGCGTTTGCCCTATGCAACAAAACCCAAAGCTGAGGGAGTCAGCAGAGAGACTCAGAGTGGGCACATCCAGGAAGGCACGCAGAGGCACTGTCTGCAATGAAAAAAAATACAAAATTGACATGTATTTTGCAACAGCGCACAGCTGACACTCATTTGTGGAGTTGTGTGACCTGCAGGCTGTCGTTGCTGAAGTGGATCAGGAGGTTCTGCTGGAACCTCAGCTTCGTCAGACCGCTCTCAGTATGGATCAGCCTTACTTCAGGAGAGACACCCTCCTCTGTCTGCTGGTCCAGAAGAGGTAGGGAACAGCGGAAAGCCAGTTTCACCTAGAATTCACAAAAAACAAGAGCTCAGATCAAAATGTCCCTCATAGAAAAACAACAGCTGAATATGAATCCATTCTCCTCATCTCACCTGCATGCTGTGTTGCGGCTGAAGCACCAGACCGTCACCAGTCTGAGGCTTAACCACAGAAAATGGAAGCTGAGTCCCCAGTTTGAAGCACAAAGGCGTCTCCGCCGTGTTTATTAGCTGAAACGTCTCTGTAACATCAAAGCTATGAGCCTCCAGCTGCAGAACAAAGCAAGAAAAGGCACAATGAACGCCCCCAACATAACGAGGAACCCTTGAAATCAATGCATCGTGTATGCACTGCGGTCATTTCCTGACCTTCTTGTCTGATTTAGCTCTCAGTAAATCACCGGCTGATGCATTAAACTCCAGCACCCCTTCGCCCTCATCCATCTGCACCAACAGCCTGCAAACAAGGGGATCCAAGAGGAAGACGTGCAACTTAATCAGGCCACCTCTGAGCAGCTTTTGCCTAACCTCAGCTTATTTTAATTCAGGAAACATAAATTGGTGCATGAGGAGTCTGGTGGACATAAATAGTGTGAATAGCTACGTACACAGCAGGCTGAACGGCTGCTTGTAGATCCACTCTGACAGACTCTAAATCCAAACCCTGTTCCCTTCTGACTTTACCTGGGACACAAACAGCAACCTGCAACGCACACAATGACATGTTTTTTTCCCCTTTTCGGTGTTTTAACATATTTCATGCACTGAGAACGTTACCTCAGAGTCCAGGCTCATGAATCCCAGCGCCAAGCCTGCACATTTAGCATTACCAGCAGATGCAGAGAGAGTCGGAGGAGTGAACGATACATGGACATTTCCGCTGCTCTTTGCTGGAATCACCTTGGGATTTTCACATGAATAAAAATCATTCAATCAGAACTATTGATAAGGCAGTGTAGCACAAGGAAAGTTACCGTTTGCCGTGGTGTGACGCAGTAGGGGTGATCTGAAAGGTTGCCAAGGTGAGGTCTAACGTGGACAGAGATGAGATTTCTCTTTGCAGGAGAAAGACAAAGAGTTGCCTCCTTCTCTTTATCCTCTTTGTGCTGAAATCAATAGAAGAAAACTCAGTCTGAGGCGGTGGAAAAGGAAGACGTGTGTTTAATCGCATGCAGTTATCTGCACCTCAACCTTCTATGACTTATAATGTTAAATATACTCACAGTCGCACTTTGATGGCAAGAGCTTGGCCCATCACATACAGGTGTGTGAGTTCTCTCCCATTTTGTTTTGTTGAAAAGCCTCAGCGCTTCACTAAATACTTCATTGCCGTCAGCATCCTTCAGTGGGAAGTGTTCTCCGTATGACACCAAAACATCCACCAGTTTATGGTCGTTCGGATCTAAGTTGTAGGTCTCCCAGTCTACACGAATGTCTGTCACAGATGAAATAAACACAGTAGTTTAGAACTTCAGATTCAATATTGATTAAAACAAGATGGTGTTTGAGAATAAAATCTGAAAATGAGTATTTTACACAATATTTGAAGCCTGAAAGATAATGTTTTTTTTTTCTTTTTTCTATAAATGACAGAGAAGATAGGTCTCATATAAGGTCAAAAAAGGTTCAATACACAAACAACTGGACTTTATTTGTAGCAATGAAAATGAAAATAAAGTCCAGTTGTTTCTGTATTGAACCTTTTTTGTGTATTGAACCTTTTTTGATTTTATCATGTCCTGGATGACTGAGAATCTTCACCAGCATATGTCTCATATAAGGGATTCAAGTTTCTGGCAGCACCAATTATTATCCACCTGACAAGGGTTTCTTAACTTTATATCTTACTCTTCCGTCAACTTCAATGCAGCCCGAACCGCAATGTGAACGCCCAGAAATGTTATATCAAAACGACCGACTCGCCACCGTGATGTGTGCTATTGCTTTTATTGGCACTTTGAGTTACCATGGCAACATAATTTGCTAACAAAGACGTCATTTTTCACATTGAAAAACACTGACAGAGCTGTTGACTACGGACTTCTAACAGCCACAGTGAGGTCACATGACCTAGAGTGGCGAGGTCTCTGACCAAAACACAGATTAACTTTTGGAGCCATTTTGGTTCAAGATGGTCGCCACAGCTACCTCAGAAAACTCAAAATTGACTATAGCATAGTCGGTCTTTGAGATATTGAGCTGAAATTTGGTATGATCTTAGCTGAGAGCGAATTGTTATATACGCCAAAAGGAAATGAAAAATCCAAGATGGCCACCTTAGCTAAAAGGGGAAAATATACGATAGCTCAGCTATTTAAAAAAGATTTTTAAACTGAAATTTGGTGAGGTGGTAGCTGAGAGCGAACCCAAACGAATAGTACTGTCAAATCAAAACTTTAAAGTGGATGCAACGTGCAGTCCCCGTCCAAGTTTATCCAGGAACTTTCTAGTAATAATTTTACTAACAACTCACTGAACATGGTTGGATTGTTGACACGAAGAAGTCGAGAAACCGTGTCCCCTCCAGACACATGAGTGCCAAAACTAACCAGATAATCACAAAACAAAACATCATGAAAATGTACAAATAAGGGCCGATTTATAAGAAATCAGTGCAACAGACTTTATGTTTGGTCCCTGAAACTGGTCATCTTCTCGTGGACCTGTCATTTGGAAGTAAAGAGGACACCCTTTCACTGTCATCGTCATCAAAATACGAACTGGTTTGAGATCCCCAACCTGAAGCAGAGAGACAATTCAGATCAAAAGAGGAACATAAAGATCACAAAGCAACTCACAGCCAGCACACCTTGCATGTAAGGTAATCTCTGTATTCCCCCCATATGTCGTTATAGGCGGTCACGTCCACAGTGTGGGTCTCAAAGGGTCCCAGCAGTCCTGAATTCGGCAGGACGTGAAAAGCTGCACCTTTTCCATCAGCCAGGAGTTTGCTCACAATCTCTAACAGAGGAACAAATAAGCACAACCAGCTGTGATGAAGCTTTTTGTTACCTCCAAACGTAATAAAAGTCATACCTTTGTGGGCTTTTGCTTCTACTTTGTTTGCTTGTAAGACATGAAGTGGCTTCTTGGTATATCTGTGATTAGAATGTAATCTGTTATATCTGCCATATTAAGTACATTTAAACTGTGATCTATCAGTGACAGATGGCTGTCTCACCTTTTCTCTGACTTATTTGGTATTAGGACAGAGCAGGTGAAGTATTCTGCCTCTATGGAAAAAGGAGCAGGGATTGCAGTCTGATTGGTTATTAGAAGCTGTTTGGTCACGGCTCTCTTTAAAGTTACATCTCCGAAGTCAAGCAGCGGTGATGGAGGGTTGCAATCATGCTGCAGGGAACTGGAGGCAAATCACGACAAGTTTAAGAAGAATTTATTTATTTTTGTTTGTTTTTTTTTTTTTTGTTAGAAGCTCAAATTTTTGGATAAAATCTTAACTTTAAGTACCGGTCACCAGGCAGCGAGTAGGACACACAGAGTTTCTTGGGGTGGAATGTGAAAATGGCCAGAATGAGAGGTACGTTCATTCCCTGAACGTCACAGACAGCAGCCACCTCTGTTAGCTCCAACTAAAAAAAAATAAATTTTAAAGCGAAAAGATAAACATCCAAACAAAAGGCTTTGGCACATTCTGTCTCAAAGATAAGCGTCCATGCATGAAAACTTACATCTGTGTGAGAAGTAAAGGTGACTGTGATCTCCGTGCTTTCATTGGGTCCCAGCGTACCAGAGGACGGGTCAAAGCTGGCTGCACACAGTGGAGCCTGTTTACCCTGAAGCTCAGCCTGATGAGTAAAATACCAAACTTTAGCATGTAATGAGTGACAATATGTCCCCAAAACAACTTTAATTAGTGCATAAATTATGAATAGCAAACATTCAGATTAGATAGTTTCCAAATTATTTAGCATTGCATACCATCCAGCTGAAGTGTGATGGCAGCAGAGTCTGATTGAAAAGAGTCACGCTGCCTTTCGTGGGAACTCCAATGTAAAATTCAGAGAGGACCAACTTGGAGTTTAAGAGGCAGACTTGAGGAGACTGCACATCTGCTCGCACCCACACATGACTGTCAAACAGAAAATACCTGAGACCATTTTCTTCCATAAAAAGTAGCGACTGACGACCATCTTTAAGAAAACGTTGGCAAGGCTGCTCCTGGGCACAAGTTAGTAAAAAAAAATCTAAAGAATGAAGATCATGTTGATATCAGTACTCACCATCCTGTTCCATCCTTCACTATCAGCTTCAGTTCTGTTTCAAACTGCTGGCAGAAACGTGGCCTGAAGACCATTTCTACATTGCAAGAAGCCCAAGGTGGCAGCACACCTTTGCATGGCTCCACTAAGATCTAAGGACCATCAGAGATCAGTGGATAAAGATGTAAACACTTACAGCTCAGTCTTTTATTAGATGTTGTCACGATGGTGGCGCGGTACCTGTGTGTCTTGTTGATCCTGCTGTTCATGGAGTTTCTCCTCCAGCAACCAGGAGGACTCCAGATTGGTAGTATTGGTGAGAAGCACGGTGGTCTGAGTCTGCTCCCCAAGCCTCACGAGTCCAAAGTCCACGCTGGGAACATTGAGTGTCACTGTTGGACCCTATTAAAATAAAAATCAACATCAGATCAACAAAATAAAACAGCTGCTGCTTTATATAAAGCGGCCAAGTCTTACTTTGAAAGAGACTTGTACGGCCAAAATAACAGGTTCGTTGTGATGCTGGATGTTGCAAACCAGCATGGCCTCAACCTTTTCTGGTTTCCCTCCGGTCAACGTAAGATCAAAATCAAAACACTCATTCGCTTCTGGAATCCCAAAGAACCAACAAATTGACAAATAAAAAGACAGTGCATTAAAACAAAGTGAAATGGAAGTACAGTACTGAATTACACTCATCCCCAATTTATTTTTGTGCAATACACCTATTCGACCAGCAGATGGCTCTACTTCCATTATGTGGCAGCTGTTTTCCAACTTTTCCCAATGAAACAATACGGAAGTTTTACTATGGTTCCACATCTAAAACAGAAACAGTGTTAAAAAAGAAACATCATTACTTGGAAAACTGGGGTGGAGTGTAATACTCATCTGATTAGTTAAACAAAAAGGAAGAAGCGTCTAGAACCACCTTAAACGGCCTGTGAATGGGCGTGCACATCAGAACTTCTCCAGGGACAACAACAGCATAGGGCTCCAGGAGGATCTGATAGGGCTCTGTTGACCCTTTGACCTCTATCTCCATGCTGACCACATCTCTCACCTCATAGTTGGTCTGTATAAGCTGAAGAACACTATATTTCCCCCATAAGCGAACGCACAGCACTAAATCAGTATCATCAGACTTTCTTTGTCATTTCTAATTAATCTTTACAGTTTGCAGTTCTTCTAGTGTAAGTATAAAGATTGTACCTGCGCTCACTGGGCTCTGGTAGCAGCTGGGGGACATCTACCAGGACCAAATGACAGACACTGTGATAATCCTCCAACTTGAAAAACACAAACCTTTTTGATTAGAATGTTTGAGTACGTTTTAAAAGACGTTAAAATATTGGCGTGTTTTCTGTAACTTTGTCTCTATTACCTCTTTTGGACTGAAGGTTAAGAGAAATTCTTGGTCCTGACAGGGAGCCAGGACGCCTGATGTGGGGCTGATGTGGAAAACGTCATTTGTGGCTTGGTGGAAATGGATTTTTGAGGATTCAGGGGGTTGTCCTGGAAGAAGGGGATGCAGATTGGGCTTCATGATTTTCCAGTAGAAAGGCAGCTCTATGTGGCTTCAAAACGAGAGAGAAAGGAAAAAATGACTTGAGTCATCACTCTGAGGAATGTCTTACAGGAGTGGTTTGTACTGTGATTTAAAACATTAAAATAACATAGTGAGTCGCAACAAAGACCTAAATGATCAATATAATAGGCCTAATATGTGAATTTTTCATCACTGGTGCTTTAAACTTGATAAGGAGACATTTACCATTTTGATACTAACTGTGAAGAATCGTATGGTATCGCTGATATACAGAGGTGGAAAAACTTACGTTTTGTTTCTGATGATGAGTGTTTTTTGCTGAACAGAGTGAGGGTTGCATGAGCTGAAACGGACAAAGTGCTCCGCGGTGAGGTCATGAACCTCTCCCACCTTTAAAGGCTTGGTCTCCCCAGAAACAGACACAAGCTGAAGTTTAGCAAAGTGGCCTTCACCTAAAAACACACAAACACCACTCATATGTATACTGGGTTGAATATGTATGAATAAAAGAGCACATTAACCGTCAACCTATTGTGAAGACTCACTCACCCTCTATGGAAATGTCTTTGACCTGGCAGTTTCTACAGACGACAGTAAAAATCTGACTGCTCTTCTCTGCAGCGGTTGGAAAAAACCCCACCTGCAAACCAATAAACACATAAACATGCAAAACACACACTGACAAGTGTTGGTGCAAAAAGCTTTTGATCATTTTACCTAAAATCCATGAAAACCAAGTATTATATGGCAGTAGTTATGATTTTAATCCTCTCATACAGAACAGCTAATAGTACTGTACAGTAGCAAAACAATCTTTCTCTTTGAGTTAAAATTCAGCTCTATTTAAAACATTTCTTCAAAGAGAAGACAGGCTTTAGGCGAGCCGATTTGCCCTGTTGCCATATGTGGATTTTAAGGATACATATTTAATTAGATTTATGATAACTGGTTCCTGCTTTTTGAATTCGGCTGGTTGCTGGTTTTATCTACAATCAAAGAAATCATCGGCAGCAAATTGGGATCCGATCACACTGCTTGCCTTTGTGATGGCTTGGTTTGTGCCTGTGTACCCAGACTCAATTGCCTTGGGCAGAATGGATCAGATCTCGGGGATTTTTACTCAGGCACATTTCCATTCGGTGCAGCCACGTAATTTGGACATTTTGGAACTGTTTTTGGACCAACACAGACTCAAAGTAGATGTGTGCAATGAAGGAAGTAGCAGCATCTACAAAACCCAAAGCAAGCAGCACGTTGAATTAAAATAGCCTTGTTCTGTACTCTGATGCACGCTCAATAATCCAGGTAGAAAAATCTAAAAAAGTTAAGTCTGGTCCTCTCGATATAAAAAATAAATAAATAAAAAATTGTAGCAACGTTTCGTCTTTCATCTGAAAGACTTCTTCAGTCTGAGATGTTGTATTCAGCTCAGTCTTATAAATAGTACCCTCCCACAGTGGATCAACCAGTTTGCTGCTGACAGCTGAAACCAGCTGCTCACATGGTCAAGGAGGACCATCAGCCTAACA
>JARVGV010000646.1:18498562-18515720 GCA_031762435.1 Hypsolebias longignatus
AAATAAATAAATAAATAAATAAATAAATAAATAAATAAATAAATAAATAAATAAATAAATAAATAAAAATAAAAAAAACTGCAACAATCTCAAAAACCGAAATGCAAATTATTTACGGTAAATATTTGTCTCATGTGAAAAATCTGACAAACTAATTTAAGCATAGAGTTTTGAAGTCCATGGGAATGTTGAACTCCAACTATCTAACGTCCTCCATTGGGTTAGAAATCCTCTAATGAGAACAAGTTTTATATTATTTTAATGAAACACACCAATAGACCAGTGGTTGTTATTTTTTTGGGCTCAAAACCCACAAAATGTTTGTGACAGAGACATGACACCATGCATTGATGTTTTAATTGTACAAAACCTGCTAATAACTCAATTCAGCATATAGCAACTAGTTAAACAGTGCCATAGCATCATTTTTATTAATATGTAGCTTATGTTTTATCATTTGAATTTCTTATGATGTCACAAACAACCATTTTTAAATGTAAGCCATTGTCTAGAGATTATTAAAAACATTACCACTCGGTGTTTGTTGGTCACTGTCCCAACTTTGACAACAGAGTCGATAAACGACTGATGCATTTGAACAGTGATGTTTTCAACCTCAGTGCTTTGTTGCCGTGATAAATTGAATAAAACAGAAAATAATACTGAAGAACTCTTTTTATCCATCTTTGTACCTTTTAATTTTGTTATTTTCTCCAAATCTGTGACTTTAGACCCACCTCTCTCTGGCTGGGGTTCACTCCCTCTGGAAGCTCATCGGCAGGTGTGTTGATAAGAATTTTAGGGTCCAGACCCATCCCACTGCCACCTCCTGATGGGAGCAGGGCTTTATTGGACGTGGGAGTGGAGGGCTTATGTGACAAATCCCCTCCGTGGGCTTTGTTCATCGGAGCTGAAGAACCGGGTCCTCCAGGAGCCCTATAACCACTCTCATCCATCGCAGCAGGTCTTTTACTCGAGTTATTCAGGTCCTTCACACACACACACACACACAAAAAAAAATTCAGGTTCACAGATTAGGGACAATAAAATGAATGAATGAAATTTAGTGAAATCCGTTAGGATCAGAGCTGGAGACCACTGACTACAGTGACCTCAGAGATAGATGCTGCTTCATTCAGCTTTGTTTTAATGTCCTCATAGGAGTTTCCTCCCTCTTGAGAAGATCAGCTCAGACTGAGAATTAGTTTGCATGCAGAATCCTCCTCCACATCTTCAAACAACCCGTCAAATCATATAAACTCTGATTTCATTCACATAAGATCATTGGAACGTTTGATTTTTGTGGCTCTTTCACACAAGCCTATGTGATATAAATGGTTAATTCCTTCATTGTGTCAGATTAGCCCATCCTGTTTAACGTCCTCTTGAAAGATCAAGGACTTTAAATAAACTCACGCTCCACTTAAAAGGATCCCACGCTGTAAACCAGCCGGTGAAGGTGAGCGGCTCATTTCCCTGCTTGACGGTGATGATGGGCGCGTCGGGGTCACGGCCTGCCGGGTGGCTCCTCAAGTATTCTTGAGCGCTGTTCATGGACTCTTTGATCTCGTAATCATTGGCTGAGATTCCAACCCACAGGAAAATCTGGGAAGATGCGAAGAACAAGAGATGGATCATTTAAAACACTGAAAAGAGGGCGTCTGCGTTTATTTACAGACATCGAACTCGCCTCCTCCCAGGTGTCCAGCAGCATGACGTCCTCTTCGTCCAGGTCGCTCTGGTCGAAGTTGTAAACCTCGGTCATCCTGAACCGACCTGTCTGATTGGAGCACTCAAACAGACGGGGACTATGAAGCAGCTCCTCCCTCTCTAACCTAAAACACAGCACCATAAAGCATTTAATGAAATATCTACCGTACTTGACGCCGTACACGTCGCACCGCCAAATAAGTCGCATCTATTATGTGTTTTATGTGTCATCACTGAACACCCAAATGGCGGCCACGGGAGCATGCACGTGAGGACTTTAACAAGACTTTAACAAGATAACCACCTAAAAACAATTATTTGTTTGCTCGACATTATAGCAAAGATGTGTCTCAGTCTAACATTTCATTAATAAATGCACTTTAATGGAAGATTGTGCTAAAGATATTAACTCTGTGATTGAATTTTAAATAGTTATCAAATCTAAATTGTTAACAAAATACTAAAGCTTTATACAGTATTTAGCATTTAATGTACTAGTTAATTGTTGATTGATAAGTTACTCAAATGTTCTATAATTTCTTGAAGAATTTTGTTTGAATTGATTGTTTGAAATTGTTTTTTTTTTTTTTTAATTAAAAAAAGGGGCAGACAAAATAAGAATTCTTCTTCTTTCTGCCACCTTTCATTTTATGTATTCTTCTTTCTTAAATTTATGTTATGTTTTATTCTTTATCTTGTTTTTATGTAAAATGAATAAATAAATAAATAAAAAATTTAGCTGCATTTCTCCTGGGCGGCGAAATTGAGCTGATTTGACGTTTGCTCCAGGAGTTCCGGAGCGAGACGAAGGTGGCTCGGTATGGCAAGCCAAATGTCTCATTAATAGCCACTTTTACCTATTAATGAGACATCTGGCTTGCCATATTACCGGTAGTCGAGGGCCCTTTAGTGGCTGAAAATGGTAGTGTTCAAAATTTTCCATGTCAGAATAAATGAAATCATCAGATCTCAGCCAAAAACTGGGTAATAAATATGGGAAAAATATAAATAAGTTGCTTTGCTGTATAAGCCGCAGGACATGCTAATTTATGCAAAAAAGGTGCGACTTATACAGCGAAAAATACGGTATGTAATCTGCAGGTCTGCAGTGTTAAAACTAACACCTAACAAACTGGTTTGGTAAAAAAAAAATCTCCTGAAAGTATCAAAGTTGAATTTAAAAGTTGGACGTGAGGTACCTCCTGTCACTGGCGTAGGGAGCCTTTCCCCCCAAAGCTATCCAGAAATCAGCTGGCTCCTGGCCCTCCATCACCACCTCCTTATACTGCTTGAACAGCAGATCACACACTTCTGTCGCCATCAGCCTCTCATCCCCGCTGCAACCCTGGAGACAAGCACACACAAATCCACGTTATTATTATTTAAAATACGCTCATTTTGAAAAATTCCTGCATGTTTTGCAGCTCTATAACAAGACGCGTACCTTTCCGTACCACAGGTAGCATTTCTGAACAGCGCTCAATACGAACACGTCATTGCTGTTCAGAGACGGGGCCCTTGCCGGCACTTCTATGGCCTTCGTGTTCATCTCTGTAGTTCCTCTCACGTGGAAGAGCCTGGAACTGGTTTGAGGACTAACTACGCCAGGTCGACCAGTTCCACCCTGGAGATGCACAAATGGGGAAAAAGGTTGCACGGATTTGAACACGTATAAAACTCTTTGGGTGCATCGCTCATGACATTTTGTGCCTTTCATTCAGTCATTTGCTAAAAATGTGCACGCACACAAATAATATCAATAGTGCACCTCGAAAATGATGAGTTTGCCTTTGAATATAGCCAGGAAGTGGCGCGGCTCCTTTCCCATGACCACTCGAACCTGGACAGGGGCTCCATTGTACATGTTGTCGACATTGACGGCCTGATAGGCGCACGCCGTGATCTCGTCCTTCGTAGCATGACGACCCTGGTGAAGGATCATCAAAAATAAGTCAGTTTTAGCCAATATGTGCAAGAACAAAAGTAAATTGTACTTATGCTGACCTGCCACATGTAGAGCAGGTAATGCTTTTTGTTTGATACTTGATACGTGTACAGCACCAAGTAGCAGTCTCCTCCATAAAACTGTCCATACATGTTTGGCTTCACTTCAGCCAGTTCCAAACTCTCAATGCGCCACACCTGTAGAGATTAAAACAGACATAGATGGGGTTTAATTCTCTTTTGGAGCAACTTCACTGTTATTTTTCCCTTTATTTCTGGATTATATTTTAGTTTTCTCTTTTTTCCGTTTTCCGTACTTTAACTTCTCCTGAACCGTCGTCCACCATGTGTTGCTGTGCTGCCAGTTCAGGTCGGGCGTGGAGCTCCATTACGTCGAACTTCACCTGCTCAACCTTAGCTGTACGTGCACCCAAAAAAAATATGTATTAACTAACTTAGTGTTAATACATTTTAAAGCAATAGCTCAGACCTTTTGAAGTGGGGTTCTGGTAAAAGGTTATGAGCAATTAACATCTTACCTGTTGTAGATAGTTATTTTTTAACAACCCCAGTTTGGAGAATTGAGTTTGTGTCATCATTTAAATCAAATTTTTACTCTATTTTCCCCAACCTTGGTCTGTAAATAGCTACATGCACCTCTAATATTTTATTAGAAATTTTCCCCACTCACTTAGACAAATCCAAGCTATTGTTTTAAATAAAAATAACGAAAAAAATATATATATTTTTTTTTAATTATTCATACAATTTTTCATTGGATAGAGTTTATTTTAAAACATCTGCACAATGAGTAACAGTTTTTGAAGCATTTCACCTATTTTTCCAACAGTATGGGTGCTGCCCAGTCCCTTAATTTGCCCCTTTTCTTTCCAGGATTTAAACAACTGCTTGAACATCGCTGACTCTCCCCCCTCAGACATCACGTCCACAGGGGTGCTGGACGGATAGTTTTTGGCTTTAATAAAACCCTGTTAATGAAGATTAATGAAAACAAAAGTTATTATTAAAATCTATGATACCAACAAAGCAATATTTTTGAGGCTTTGGTTTGATTACTCACCACTGCTGTGTTCAAAGCTTTCTGTCTCTCCTCCTTTGAGGCCTTTTTGCCCTTCCAGACCATCACATTGGAGCCTTTATGGTCCAAAATGTAACAGTCCTAACAACCAGGGGCGGGAAAGACAATAATGAATGAGACGTGGCTTACTTTAGATGAAAAACAACATTTAATATAGGATAAAACTGAATTACACAGGAGCGAAGCAGGTCTTGTGTTAGAGGCTCCGTGGCCACTTCTTTGATCACCATATTCCCACTATCATCAAAAACACTTCCAGAGAAAAGCAGAAGGTGTGGTTTTATTGACCGATCAAACATTTTCCAGAGTGGAGGTGATCGGAGAGCTCTTACTGGTAGAGTTTGACATTGCTGGCCTGCGTCTGGTCGTGGATGTCATCAGGAACAGCTTTCTTCAGCTGGCTGGGCTTCGGGCCGAGCGTCGCGGTCATTAGATTCATCAGCTCTGGCGTGTCTTTCTCATGTCCTCCATCCACCACAGAGATCTCAGTGCGGCCTCCTCGCTCCCTGTCCCGGATGTCCTGAGCCAACAGGGCTGCCTGCAACCAGACCACAGAAATACAAATTCAGAGCAAATATTATATTTTGCCAAATTCACATCTTAAAAAACATGTTCCTCTTCCAGTTTCCTCTGAGAATCAACAGACTGCAGGTGAGAGAAATTGCTCATCACTGGTAAATATTTATAGCTACAATTAGCAGGTGTTAGCGTTTTTTCAGCGTTGGCTTCACAAATCTGTCATTGACTAAATAAACATACCATAATTCAAGAATTATTACTAAGACTTTTGAGATGTTATCCACATCAAAACATTATCAAGCAGCTCATAAAACCAACAATAAATATATTTATTGATATAATTATATACATTTACTGTGAAGGTACTTTAACAAAACACTTGAGCATTTTAACATGTGCATTATTTTTATTTGTAGCATTATAAATGTTTTTTAAGTGTAATTTAATTAAAAAATAGATTATTGTCAGATAGTTTATAGGACTTTTATAAATTCAGTGTTAAGCATGTCTTTAGTAATATCAAGATGTTTGCCTCAAAATTTGATTGAGCATTTGTTTCATTCATTTTTAAAATAAAATTTATTATGTTGGTCATTTTGTTAAGTATGTGTTAATAGTTAATAGTTGATAATAGTTAATAGTTGTAAAAAGTTAATAGTTGATTAACGTTAATCATTGTTAATAGTCATTGATAGTTGTTTATTGTTAATAGTTACTAGTTGTTAATAGTTGGTAATGGTTAATAGTTGATAATGGTTAATAATTGTTAATAGTTAATAGTTGGTACTGGTAAAAGTTGTTAATAGTTAATAGTTGATAATGGTTAATAGTTGATAATAGTTAATAGTTGTTAATAGTTAATAGTTGATAATAGTTAATAGTTGGTAATAGTTAATAGTTGGTAATGTTTAATAGTTGATAATGGTTAATAGTTGTTAATAGTTAACAGTTGGTAATGGTTAATAGTTGATAATGGTTAATAGTTGGTAATGGTTAATAGTTGATAATGGTTAATAGTTGTGAATAGTTAATAGTTGATAATGGTTAATAGTTGTTAATGGTTAATAGTTGTTAATAGTTATCAGTTGATAATGGTTAATAGTTGTTAATAGTTAATATATGATAATGGTTAATAGTTATTAATAGTTAATAGTTGGTAATGGTTAATAGTTGATAATGGTTAATAGTTGTTAATAGTTAATAGTTGATAATGGTTAATAGTTGTTAATGGTTAATAGTTGTTAATAGTTAATAGTTGATAATAGTTAATAATTGTTAATAGTTAATAGTTGATAATAGTTTTTAATAGTTGTTAATAGTTATTAATTGTAACTAGTTGATAATTTATTTATTAACCTTTATTTAACCAGGCAAATCCCATTAGATCACATAATAGCTAATTAGTGTTAATAGTTGTTAATTGTTAATAGCTTATAATAGCTAATAATTGTTAACAGTTAATAGTTGATTATAGTTAATTGTTGCTAATATGTAAGTAGTTAATAATAATTATTAGTTGTTAATAGTTGATAATAGTGTTAATTTATTGGTTTGATTGTTTGTCTTTTCATTCCTTTGTTGATTGTCTTGTTTTTTAGTAATTTAGTTTGTTTGTTGGATGGTACATTTTTTTCTTGGTTTGTTTGTTTGTTTGTTTGTTTAAGCTTGTTGATTCATTCGTTTCCTCTTTTTGTTTTTCTGTTGGTTTAATTGGCTTTACAACCTGTTTGTTTTTCAATGGTTAGTTTGTTTCTCTGTTCATTTGTTGGCTTGTCTATAAATTGTATCAGTTTGTTTCTTGGTTGTTTCATCATCATCATGAAATTTCTGAATTTGTACCTTCATTTATGGATTTTTTTCCCCCTCTTCATTGTTTGCTTTTCACTGTTTCTGCTGTCTCTTGGTGTGGAGGATTACCTTGAGGCTCTCTCTCCGGTTGCTCTCGGGGCCATTCCACTGCACAATTGTTTTCCCGATGTCCAGGAGAAAGACGTCCCCATTGTTAAAGCTGTTCCATGACACCTCAACCTGCAAACAAACACACAAGCATTTACCTGGAATGAAAACTATACAGTGTGCTGCTCTAATCCCTGTTAAACACCACATCACCGCAGCACTCCTCACACAGTTAACGCCTACTGTGACAAACACGCTGTAATTTGTTGTAAACCTTCTTACTCCCAGGAATCCTCCATTCTACAAACCTCTGTTGCCATGACATGCTTCCTCCCTTTAACCTGCAGCAGTCGCTGGACATTGTAGACGTTCGTTTCAACATGGTTGAAACCCGAGGCCACTCCACCCTTCTTGTAGCTGTGGAGAGATTAGTGTGCACGACCAAAGTTCAGATGCAATAAAAGCTGGACGGACTGTAAAGATTAAAACTCATACGATCACAGCGCTCAAATACATGCGATAAAAATTGGAAAGTTAATGAACTGGGCTGGAGAACATTGTGTTTCGCTCTGCTAATCCTCAAAGCAACAAATATAGGTTGTGTCATAATCAGGATTAGCACTGTTAAACCCAGTCTGGGGACGATTACAAAATGTTTGTGGGACTTTCCTTATTTTTTTACTCACATCAGGCCAGATTTAAAGTAGCTCCTGAACTGTGGTGATTCGAAGCCCTGCACCTCTCTGTGCTGCACTGGGCTCCCACCCATATACTCGTCCAGCTGGGTGATGTAGATGGCTGCAGCAGCTTGCTCATCCTGAGATGAGGCGTTACCTATCCAGTAGTGGATGTCAACGGAATCTCCAGAGCCCTGATTCTTACTTATCTGGGCATAAAATGATGTGATAAGTTTCACATTGGTGCACACACGTCATCAAACAGACTCTTGAGAAATCAGCCAGTGCTGAACTCACATTTAGAACAATGTAACAGTCTCCTTCGAAGAAGTTGCCAAAGGCTCTGGATGGAACGGAAACCATTTGCATTTTCTAAATAAAGAAAACAGCAATATCTGAGAGGAGAGTTCACATCTTTAGGGGTGAGGATCTGTGGAAAGGCTGTGACTTTATTGCCTGATGTAGAACAACCTCAGTTTAGAGAAATAAAGTCGATTTCTGACGGATTGAGATGCTAACAGCTAATCTAAGCCAGGTTATAACCAAAATTAACTGCGGCCATCTTAAAAAAACCTTTATTCCCCAAAAAGGCTGATGTGACTAGTTCTGAGGTTCTCTTGATAGAAAAGTCTAATTGTAGCAGGAGCGCGGTGTAGATTTCTGCTGGAATTTAACACTATTTATGGAACAAATAACTCTATAATTTAAAACTGATAATTATGTAAATGTTCATAAGTGAATGTTGACATAAACTGCTATAAAATCTTTTATCAGTAGTAAACGGTGCATTTTATTTATCTTGGAAGTTGTATTTTTGGTCTGGGAATTATGTCAGATGATGTTAAACCTTGCTGTAGTTGCAATTCAGAAAACCAGCCAGGTTTACTTGAAGCTGTGCTAAATGAGTTATCTGCAGCAGGTAAGATAATAACTGTGCATAGCCTTTCCACATAACTCACTTAAAAAAAATCTACACAACAATATTTTAACTTGTAACCCTCAAAACCCTACATAAATGATAAAAATGTATACATTATAGTTAAATAAATTTTTTTTAAAAAAAGAAGGTATACTAAGGGCTGACTTACGTTGATGGTCCATATCTGCAAGCCCGGCTTCTGACTGACATTCCGAAAAGCGTCTTTCTCCTTTTCACTCGTCATTTTTGCAAACTAAAACAAACAAATAAAAATCCTTGAATTTTCTTTAAAATCGACAGTGCGCCTTATGTATTAATTCCAGTTGTGCTTACTGACCTCGATCCGATGTTATGTGGCACGTGGCACTCAAAATTATGTAAAAATGAACTTATATAGCTTAATGCACCTTATAATCTGGTGCTCCCTATAGTCCGAAAAATGTGGTAATCAATAAACTATCCTTTCACATGTAAAAAAGAATGATAAGCTGTAGGACTAAAGCAATGCAGAGTTGTTCTCCCTTTATGTGTAATAAACAAAGGGTCCTCTAAAAGATGCATAAATTAAAACTTTAAAACAATTAACTTTATCATGGTTTACAATAGCCAAATGATCCAGGTATTCAGACATAAAGATTAAAAAGTAGGTATATAGTAAGGCTAGTGCAAGGCCTTGTGGAGTGTACTTGTAAAAACTTTAAATAACATGAAAGCTTTACCTTTTTAGGCATTTTTACGGAAGCGTAGAGCTACGGAAGCGTAGAGCTGCCACAGGAAGTAAAATTATTTTTGAGCTGTATCTCGTTATAACAAGAAAGTTTCTCATTATAATGAGAAAACTATCTCGTTATAACGAGAAATTATCTCGTTATAACGAGAAACTATCTCGTTATAACGAGATAGAGCTCAAAAATAATTTTACTTCCTGTGGCAGCTCTATGCTTCCGTAGAAAAAGGCTTAATCAAAAGTCAGCAATGCATATTAAAAACTAAAAGACTGAAAACTCTAAAAACAAACTTCATATTGGCATCCACATATTGACTTAAAACTCCTTCAAAGTGCTCATTAAACAAAAAAGACCCTCCCCTCATCAGTGTGAGCGCTCTACTGTATCTTTTCAGAGACAAAATCTTTTCACAGTAACTCGAGAAACCTTTTCAAAGGATCTCACATCTGACAGTAAAGCGGTTCCGCGAATGAGAGTCGGCCCGGAGCCAGAGCAAACAAGTGTCTCCATCAGCTGTGCGTCAAGAGCCTCTCCACTGAGAGTTCAGAAACAACGGCGCTGATAAGCAAACACTGAGAATACAGCTGTCACCCTGAATGGAAAACAGGCTCGCTGGGATGTCACGCTACTTGCATCACGCCATGAATACAAAGATCAGGTCTCACTGTCAAATATGGTACTGAGTATCCAAGCCCTGGATCATGGTTCACTTAACTTTGCCACAGGTGATGAACTGAGATCAGCTGTGATGCAATATCACACCTGTTCATTATCAGAGTTTTGATGCACTTTAGTCCGATAAAGAGGCGACTCTCCTCCGTTTCCTGTTGCAAACTACTCTTGAATGGCTTGTTAGATGTATTAGAGCATCATACTGGAATCATTTTCAAATATTTAAGTATTTTCTCTTGAAAAAGTGAAAAAAATGTGCACAAAATGTTCTCTTTAGTTTTTTTTTATTGTTGCTTTTATGTCATAGTTTGATAAAACTGTAATCAGATCACTGGGTGGGGCTCTGAGTGGCACATGGACAATAAATCGGGCTGATTTTCATTAATATTTAGACACGATGTTAAGTATAAACTTTTAATATATTGCTTATGTGTCAGCAAAGTCCAACATAAAGAGTTGTCAGGGAGCCAAACTGTTTTGTAATGTTTTAAAGTGGTTTCAATCAACTATTTTCCAGTCTTTCTGAACGACTTTTAAATATGTATATAGTGTATATATATAGATGTTTGCTGCTTTTTATTTTCCTATTTATTAAAACAAATATTTACTGTCCAAAAATACTAATGGTTGCTTCAATTTAGCTTGTCAGTGTTCAGATAAATAAGTTTTTATTCATTTATCAACTCAGTACTGACTCAGCAATCATTTTATGCTCAAAAATACACATAAATCATCAAAATGAGTAGTTTAGAAGTTGTAAAGACAAATATTTATATGACACAGTTTGTTTCAGTAACTTTAGTTAAAAATTAAGCTTAGTTTAGATGCCTATAAATGAACTTTTTATTATTTTGGATCTGCTGGCAGAACAGATTTTATTCTCTCAATTGTAACAGTTGTAATGAAATAAAAAACTTTTCTTTGCACCAGTTACGTGAAACCTAAACAGAAACCAAGATAAAATCTAGAAAGAGTCCATGGTGGGTCCTTAACATATACAATTACAGCATTTAGATATCAAAGTTTTTCCAGAATAAGAGCATTTCTTGGAAAAAGTGAACAGCTAAAGTACAGTCTTGTAAAATATACATCTATAACAGGACTATTCAAACAAGTTGCTCAGGGGGGCACAGCTACTGAAAGCCAAAGGTTCAAGGGCCAGACATCCAGCAGTTATTGTGATTAAATAAGTTTGTTTTATGGTTTAAAATCTAGTTTTATTTTAAAATGAACCCATGGTGGGTCGAACTGAGTTCACTTGTGGGTCTGATTTGGACCCCGAACCGCCATTTGAATAGCCCTGATATATAAGAGTCAGAGAGTCAGAGTCAGAGAGTCTTTATTGTCATTTGCACCACATGTGGTACATGTGATGAAACGAAATTATGTACACAGGGTCCCAGTTACATCCAAATAAAATGTAGAAGAAAAACATTACTAAGATCTAAGATGTGAACTAAGAAAACACCAACTAAAAAATACACTAAGCACTAACATCATAAGCTTTATTATAACAAATATTTACAATTTAACTTATGGAAATGATTCAGAAATATCAGATTTTTATTTGTTGCTTTGATGGAGAAGCTGATATTCACATTTTCTTGTCATCTTTATGTTTTTCATTTGATTTTAATGGACTTTTGTCAAAGTACTGTATTAGCAATGCAAACACCATTTTGGTCAGTGATTGTGTTCAAACTAATTCATGACGTGAGTAAATAGCTGATGAAAGGGGGACAACAACTCTGCGCCCATTATTAAGACAGGTACGACTGGTTTCCTGTCTGTCCATTCACTCAGCTCACACAATGAGCTTTTCCAGAGCTGCACCCTGAAAGCATCCCAATATTTCTAACATCCAGGTTATATTAAAGATGGTGGCGTTTTACTAAAAAACTCACTTTTCAAAGCACAAGTTTTCAAAGATACTATTCTGTTTAGCTGTCAGACATTTAAAGTAAATTTAAACATTTCTTACCTTTTTTTAATTATCCGCAAGACGAAATGAACGTCTGGACGCCTCCTGCACGTAGCAGAGACAGACGAGTGAATTTATCTTTTACAAAATGTAATAATAAAGTGCCGCTGGCCTCTCCTCCAGTGATTGCGTGAGTCAGAGAGGGGTTGATGCATCTGCATCCACACCCAGGGCTGAACACACCTGCAACTTCCTGTCGTCCTATTTACTTTGACCACAGTGTTAACACGCCTGCACCCACCACCTGCCAGGCCCCAAATCAGGCTCAGCTATTAAATCCTGAACCTTTTCTGTCCCTCTGAACTGTTTTCAACGAGGATTGTGGATGTTATTACATTTTTTTTTTAATCCAAAGATGCAAATTGTCTGCAGCTCAGAATGAATTAAAGCTTTTGGAAAATGAAAGTCTCAAAACCCTCGTGGATCTGATGGGATGTCTATAAAAGATGGAACCAGTTTGATCAAATATTTTATTCTCACGCTGAATGAATCATAAATATACGTAATAAATGCATCCCTGCTGTCGAATCTTTTACAGAGAATCTATGGCTCACCTATAACACAATTAACCATTTTAACCAATTTAACTAACACTTTGAATTAAACAGAGGTTTTTCTTACCTTTTTTTGGGGCAAGTTATGTTTTAGTTTAGTCCTGGGACAAGTATCACATCTAACATAACTTGTAGGTGTTGAACTGCATTCTCCTCGTAGCAGAAGTGGAGCAAAAATGACGAGAAACAAGAATTCTCCGGGCTGTGGCAATACGCTCTAATGCCTAATCCAGCACTGCAGTTAAAGCTGCTGCTTCGTAGGTGAAAGCTAAAAGTCCAAATCAAGATATCACATGCAACCGAGCTCTGCCAGGTTGCACATTAACTATTTTATAACCGTGTTATTAACGCACATAGACATCACCTAACCCATGCAGAGTCCAGCCGGATGCAGTCAAGTGCTCAGTTTACGACCAGAGTGAGTTTGAATGCAAACGGTGATAAGAGCTGTTCAGCTGCCTGTTCAGGTAAGCTGCACAAGAAACTTTCAGCAGACATCAAATAACTTTTACAATGTTTTGGACTCACAGTTAAAAAAAAAAAAACATTTACAAGTACAAAAACCATTCAAACTTGGTTGATTTCATGGATATTGAGCAAAAGTTAGACGTGAAAGTAGCAGAAAGTCATCGCCAACCCATTGTGGACTTTAAGCATTTACACACATCAAAGGATGTGGCTGCGGTGGCCATTTTGAATTAAATGATTTAAAATGTGGCGGTATATGCGTTCCTTCAAAGACAACTCCTATCCAAACAATTTTGGTCTCAAAATTTTTTATAGTGGTTAAAGCAAATGCTATTTTATTAATCTTTCTTCTATCATCAGTTTTGCACTCTTTACACTTCTGTGGTTATTTTTAAGATCCAATGACAGCAAGACGCTAGCATGTGCACTTTTGATGCAGCCAGGAACCCTTCCTGCAGGAAGACCACAACAGTCTCTTTGGTCTTGGGCCTCACTCACATTAGCCGTTAGCTCGTCGGTCCAGTCAGAATTCGACTTTGTCGTCTTCAAATTGAGGTTGCTCAAAGGGTTATCCACAACAGGTAGCATGTTAACTGTTCATAGCTTTTTCAGAGGACACACAAAAATTCTGATTTCCATCCATCTTCTTCTGCTTATTGGTTGTCGGGTCGTGGAGGCAACAGGTCCAGGGGATAAATCAAGACATTCCTCTCATAGCAACACTTTCCATCTTGTTCTGGAGGACCCTGAGGCATTCTTAGGCCAGAGAAGATACATCACTCCAGTGACTTCTGGGTTTTCCCAGGGTTCTTCCAACCCAGAAAACCTCTAAAGGGAGGTCCAAGAGGCATCCTAATCCGATGTCTGAACCTCCTCAACTGACTGTTTTAGATGCGGAGGAGCAGCAGCTCTACTCTGAGCTCCCAATGGGATGATGGAGCTCCTCACCCTGTCTCTAAAGCTGAACCCGGTCACCCTACAAAAGAAGACCGCCCATTTCAGCTGCTTGTATCCGGGATCTCATTCTTTTGGTCATGATCCAAACCGCATGACCATAGCTGAGGGCCAGAACGTAGACAGACCAGAAAATCAAGAACTTCGCTTTTTGACTCACAACAGATTGAAACAACGGCCTCACCAGCAGAGGGCGCTGGTCACAGCAGTCACCACCTCTATCCATGGAAAGCTTCTTGAGGACTAAATACCTGGGTACCATCTTTGGCAGTCTGCTGATAGTCTCCACCAACATGGAGGAGATCTTGAGAAACTGTCACCAGAGGCAGTGCGTCCTTAGGAAGCTCAACTCCTTTGGAGTAAGTAAGATAATTCTCTGGACATTTTACTACTCCATCATGATCATAGAGAGCATCATCACCTTCTCCATAACCTGATGGTTTCATTCTACCAAGTGGAACAGAATCCACCTGCTGAAGACCGTCTGTTCTAAAATGATTAGATTACACCTCAAGACCCTGTCTGTTGTCCATGAACATGCAACATGCAGGTTAGTGGACTGGATCAAACAGGACTCTTCACACGTCCTCTTCTTATTGTTTGAGTGGCTTCCATGAGGTCGCCGGCTTCGCTGCCCTGCCTGCAGGACACAGAGGAGAAGAGCTGCCTTTGTGCCCAGGGGCTGTGCAGCTCTTAAACAAATAGTCCTGCTTCTTAATATTCACACATACAGATCCCCTCTATCTATACATATAAATTCACACCCTATATACTCACCCCTCATACACATACATGCATGCATCGCCCCATTCCACAGGTCTTTAGTTGCAAAACTTACCTCATTACCCATTTGCACCTTGCCATTGCACATGCTTTCTATTTATGTATTTTATTTTGTATTTATTTTTATGTATGCTCTACGTGCCTCTTTTAATCGTCCCAGTGGGATAAATAAAGTTTTTTGAATTGAACTGACACATCACTGATGACGAGGCCCCAATTCGTCGTGCCATCCTATCATCACTCAAGAGACTTGAACTCTTCCACATGAGGCAAAGTCCCCTCCCGACCTGGAGGGGGCATCCCATCCATTTCTGGTTGAGACCCATGGTTGCTTTAAAATGCACAAGCTGATCATGCAGCAAAGAGCCAGTGCAACTAAAATTGTACTAGAGTTCTCCATGATAAAATACACGGATCATTAGGGTTGATTTAACATCCAGTATGTTGTTTATTTCTTTATTTTAATAAATTTGCAGGTATAAATTGTTTATCAATGTACTAAAACAACTGAATAATTACTGTCTTAAGAATAATTCTGATGGATCATGTCATATTTATGCACAATTCTGTTCTAAAGTGAGAGTGAAGCTGCGCACACCTAGAAATTAAAGTCTGTCATTACTTTATATGAGCTTGTCCCTATAATATATATATATATTTTTCATATTACTTAATATTCTAACTCACTCTTAATCGTTCAAGTCAAGACATTGTGAAGACACGGAGAGTGTGCAAACTTGCAGCTTTAATCATGTTGTACAGTACAACGCCAACGGCCTTTCTTTACAATGCACCCGAAACCTTTTACCTCAATAAATAGAATCTAAGCTAATCTTCAGACTTTTTGAATATTTTTCAACTTTCGTTAGTACAACTTACTGTTGGGACAGTGATCACACACATCGAAGTCTTCTTCTTGCAAAAGTAAAATAGGGCTTCAGTGTTTAATTTACAGTCACTGTCAAACATTGAATTGAACACAATCAGTAAAATTCAACAGTTCATTGCGACCAAACGGGAAACCATATAATCATCTAGAGCTTATAAGCAACTTTTCAGAAATTTCTGTAAATGTCTCGGTTTTCTCAGTTCCCAAAACGGACTTGTTGCTGACTTCAGTTTGAAGATTTACACGACAGGATTCTGGAGATCGGAGTGAATACAAAAAAACAAAATAAAAAAAATGCGCACCCCATAACCCGACAACAAAACCAGCACAGTAATGAAGGCACTTCATTCTGTAAGAAAAGGTCAATCACAGTATTGGAACCAATATTCAGACCAGAAACATCAGCCTGCGTGAGACTGCTCAACGCAAGGAGAACATAAAAACAAGATCAAATTGCTCCATGAATGTGATTGTTTTTGGTAACTAAAATATTTCTTGATAGAATAGTAAAACTGTTTTTTTGATAGAAAAATTATTTGATGCTTATTTTTCCTTTTAGAAACATCAACTATGTACATACAGTAATATATTTGTCTTTAAGAGTCCATGGATCCGTGGATGGTGGTACCAGTTTGTCTTAAATTTTCATACCAAGGACCAAAGGTGGATACAGAGGCTCCTGTTCAGCAGATTCAAGGCAGGAGAAACCATCTGCTACCTGTTCCTCAGGCTCTGTAAAGAACTGTAAACGTCCTCCTCTGTACTGAGACCCTCAAACAGAGGGATCAGATCCAGCAGCTCTGTGTCCGTCATGTCGTCAAACCACGACTGCACCGGAACCTGAGGAGGAAAAAAGAAAAAAGTAGCTTTGATTTTATGAGTAAAAGGGGAAAGTTTTAGTCTAAAAATAGATACAAGTTATGCATTATGTGTGCGAGGACGGTGTGAGTTTTGTCTAAATATTTAATGGGGATGAATGAATCAGGAGCGGGAAGAGCAGCTCCACTGAGCAACCTCTACTGAGGAGCAAAATCAAACCTGCTCTGACTGAAACACCAAAAATAACAATTTATACGATTTTGTCTTCATTAAAAATCACAAATCAGTCTCTGTTTTGGATCAGTAGTCCCTCGCTACTTCACGGTTTGAATTTCGTGGACTCACTCTATCGCTGTTTGTGAACATTGTACAAAAAAAATTGTACAGGACACGATTGTCAACTTACAAAATTGGGACAGTTCTGGACACAGTACTGTGTAGTAAAAAGTGAATGAATAAATGAAATACAGTAGTCCCCGACTTACGAACGGGTTCCGGACCTAAGGACCGTTCGTAACTCGATTCTGCCGTAAGTCGGAGCCGAAC
>JARVGV010000646.1:18563713-18573740 GCA_031762435.1 Hypsolebias longignatus
CCCCCCATGTGAAAGGGCAAAATTGCAGACAATAAAATGCCCCTTTCAGTATTAATAAATTACAATCAAAAAAAAAAAAAAAAAAAAAAACGGATAAAAGAAAAAACAAACAAAAAAAATCATACTGCAGAAATACCTGCAGTGTGTACTACTGGGCAGATGAGGTCAGTGTTTCCTTTCTAACCTGCCACTTTACTTAAAGCCTGTCCATCTTCCTAAGAGAAACCATACATGGGAATTAAATATTTTATACCTCAAACTGCTCAGTTCTAATTTCATCCTCATATGACCACATTAAAGATAATAAAACAAATTTTATAATGCATTTAAATCATACCTTTTCCTGTTAAAAAAAATCTGGATTTTTATGTCAATTAATTTCTCTCCAGGGCCAGGTTTGTGTGTGTGTGAATGTTTTGTAAGTTAATTATTTTCCTATCAGAACTATAAACTTGAATTGCTCCACTAGGCTCTGATATTGTTGCTGGAATATTCTTCTGGAGCAGGGGTCTGCAACCTTTACGGTCAAAAGAGCCATTTTACGCCTTCTTTCACTGAATTAAAAGTGTTTAGAGCCGCATCAACCTGCTACAGCTGTGGTTATCAACTGGTGACCCATAGGCCACTTTAGGTTTTTTAGAGGGGCCTTTTGTGGCCACTAGGGGTGACATCATAAAGATAAAAATAATTATTTATATTTTTACAATTTAAAACAAATGAAAATACCAGATTATTTTAAAGAGAGGGATTTTTAATTAATAAAAACTATGAATTATGCAGACCTAGGTATTTTGTATTGTGGAAAAATTAATTAGTTATAGAAATAAAGCATAAAGTTAAAGTGGATGAACTTCTTTGTTGTTTGTATATTAATCAATAAAATTCAGTTTTATGTTAGTTTTGGTCAAAGCTTGAAAGAGCCGCTGCATAGGGACCAAAGAGCCACATGTGGCTCCAGAGCCACATGTTGCAGACCCCTGATCTAGAGTTATATTAAAAATTTCAGACTGTTACTACCTTGTAAGCACAATAAGCATTTGTAAACCTATTTTTTTAGGATATACTGTAATATTAGTCGTAGATACTTATAATGCAGTGATAAGTACAATTTTATATGCTAAATAATTAGGTTTACAAATGTTTATTGAGCTTACAATGTACTTAGTCTGAAATGTTTAATATAACAACTCTAGATAAAATATATAGGTGAACACATTTGGCAAGAAACTGGTCAGTTTTATCTGTCACCCTTAATTAATGCATAATATATATTTATTAATGATTTATAAAGTGTTTATAGAGGAATGAACATCTATAAACTATTTATTAGCCATCTATAAGGGGAGCCTTTTTATAAAGTGGTACCAATATTTCATACTGTATTCCATCTTTTGTTGTTTGTTTCTTCCAACTATTTATAAAAAGCGCCTGGTGGTTCCTAGAGTCAGCTCCATTATGCTGAACTGTGGGTTTTTTAACAGGCGCATATTGATTTCTGCAGTTTTATGCATGGAAGCTGCCTCTACTGCAGCGCTCCATAGCCCGGCTGCAGATACACTCTTAACGAGTGCAATGACAGCGAAGTAAACGTTCTCGTTTCCTTGTTGAGGCTGGTTATTCATCAGTTGTGTTCTCGGCTCATCTAGAACTTCAGGACACGTGGAAAAATTTGCCGACTTCATGGTGAAAGATATCAAGAATGGTGAATGCTTCAGGGCTGACCACCTCCTCAAAGGTAAAAGCGTTTTCACGCCTGTGTTGTAACATCAAAACGTTGTGTAATGACTAAGATGCTGAGTTGTTTTGATGCTATAGTTTTTACAATACTGTAATTTAAATGTCCTTCGTTTTACCTGCATTGTTGTCTTCCTCCTGCAGCTCATCTGCAGAAGCTGATGTCTGATAAGAAGTGCACAGCCGAGAAGAGGACAGAGATGGAGAACGTCATCACTCAGGTCAGGCTTTAGAAAATAATGTAATTAATTGGACTGTTTGACACTTTATTTGTACTTATTATATTTAATTTGTTTCAGTTGGACAACTACACCCAACAGGAGTTGACTGACCTCTTTGTCAAATACAACGTCAAGTCGCCGACCACTGGGAACGAGCTCACCCCTCCCATTTCCTTCAACCTGATGTTTCAGACGTCCATTGGACCAGGAGGAAATATGCCAGGGTATGATCACATGCAAACCGTGAAGGAAGTTGGTGACGAGTTAGATTTTTGCCACAGATTGTATTTTTTTTTAAATTAATTTGCAGCTACCTGAGGCCTGAAACTGCTCAGGGAATCTTTCTTAATTTTAAGCGTCTCCTGGAGTTCAATCAGGGCAAACTTCCCTTCGCCGCTGCTCAGATAGGAAACTCCTTCAGAAATGAAATCTCTCCTCGATCTGGACTCATCCGTGTCAGGTGAGGAAATTCTCTGGCTTCACTACTGTTTTTACACTTTGAAGCAGTCCTGTTAGAGATAAGAAACTTAAAACCAACTCCAGAACTCCTCCACTTCTCTGCGCAGGGAGTTCACCATGGCTGAGATCGAACACTTTGTGGATCCAAATGAGAAGGACCATCCTAAGTTCTCTAATGTAGCCGACCTGAACATCACGTTGTACTCCTCCAAAGCTCAGACCAGTGGCCAGTCGGCAGAAATTATGAATCTGGGAGATGCTGTGAATCAAGTAAGAACCTGGAAACAGATCGTATTGGTTAACTGGGCGTTTCATTTAAACTGAAATGGGACGTTTTCATTGCCGTATTCAGGGAGTGATCAATAACTCCGTCCTGGGATACTTCATTGGGAGGATCTACCTCTACCTTATTAAAGTGGGTATTGCCAAAGATAAGCTGCGTTTCCGACAGCACATGGACAACGAAATGGCTCATTACGCCTGTGACTGCTGGGACGCTGAAGCCAAAACCTCCTATGTATGTTAAACTACACTACTTCATGCGTTTGAGGTTGTTGTCATACTGTTGCTCAACATAACAAAAGTTGTCTGTTGCAGGGTTGGATTGAAATCGTGGGCTGTGCTGACCGGTCTTGTTATGATCTAAAATGTCACGCACGAGCCACAAAGGTCCCTCTGGTTGCTGAAAAGCCTCTCAAAGAACCCATATCCTTAAACTGGAACAGCTTTTATCACTGAAGAAAAATCTGAAAATATTTGGGTTTTACTCAGCAGTTTTTGTCCTCAACTTCTCCACACGTAACTGTAAATGTTGTCCAGTTTGAGCCTAATAAAGGAGCTATTGGAAAGGCTTATAAGAAGGATGCTAAGCTAGCTATGGAGTATCTCGCAGTGTGTGACGATTGCTTCATTACAGAGCAGGAGGCGCTGCTCAACGAAACAGGGTGAGTACCGTATTTTCCACCTTACAAGTCGCACCGCCATGTAAGTCGCATCAGTCCCCAAATGTCTAATAAAGTGGGGGGGAAATAGGTAAATAAGTCGCTTCGCCTGATAAGTCACATGTATAATGGTCACAGTTGACCACCTGGAAATGTGGGCTGGTTTTGTGCCAAAAATCGATTGGCTGCCAAAATGGTGACTGCGGAAGCATGCACAGGACTTTAACAAGATTAACACTTAAAAGCAATTACAGTATTTGTTTGCTCAAAATTAGAGCAAGGATGTGTCTCAGTTGAACTTTTCCTTAATAAATGCACTTTGACGGTCAAATCAGCTGCATTTCGCCACCTAGGTGAAATGCAGCTGATTTGATGTTTGCTCCAGGAGTTCCGAAGCGAGACAAAGGTGTCGACTATGGCAAGCCAAGTGTCTCTTTAATAGTCACTCACTTTTACCTGTTAATGAGACACTTGGCTTGCCATATTACTCGAGGGCCCTCTAGTGGATGAAAATGGTAGTGTTTAATATTTTTCATGTCAAAATGAATGAAATTCTCAGATCTCAGCCAAAAATTGGCTTATACATATGGGAAAAAACCATTTATCAGTTGCTTCGGTGTATAAGTCGCAGGACCTGCAAATTTATGCAAAAAGGTGTGATTTATATTGCAAAAAAAAAATAATACTTTTTTGGTTGTTTTGTTGGCCACTAGGGCTTGAACTACATATTTTTAAAGTCGACATTAACATGATAATCGAGTCGACATTGACTAGTTGATGACATCATAGAAACTCAAGATGCTCAAAAAAAAAAAAAAAAAAAAGTAATTTATTATTTACAAAAAAGAACAACAAAACATTGGGAGTATATATTTATCCTCCTACCATTTATCATACTGCAAATAAGTCACAGGAAAACCAAAACTATTATTAAGCTGAAAAAGTTAAGTTTTATTTGATTGAATCCACTGAATAAAATAAACCACCGCGGCGGTTGCGATTCTCTACCGGTGGTGATGCGCGGTGGATTCTCCGTTGGTGTGCACCCCTGTTTTTATTTTATTCAGTGAAATAAATAAAATTAAACTAAAAACAACAATCTTTAGTGAAACACTTCAGCTTTGTTGATGAATTTCTACCTGTTTGGGAAGACTTTTCCTGCTCTTCGCCTTCAATGTGCTTGGAAGAATCAGTTTTGTAGCCAGCAGCCTAGCTGATCATGTGACACACCCACTGACTGCGACTAGTCGATGTGAAATTAAATAACTCGCCCTAGAATAGACTAGTCAACTAGTTGACTAGTCTATTCCACCACTACTCTCACGAGGTTGTCTTTCTAACAGATTTTACTGTACATGATCAGAACCGCTCAAATAAATTTCTGCTCCGCAGAGAGTTCACCATCGAGACAGAAGGCAAGACGTTCAAACTTACAAAAGACATGGTCGGCGTGAAGCGGTTCCAGAAGACTCTGCATGGTGAGACGCACTCCTGAGGAGCAGAAGATGAATTTATAGAGACGTTCTGTAACGTCGGTGTTTGTTGTGTGCAGTGGAGGAGGTTGTTCCCAGTGTAATCGAGCCCTCCTTTGGCATCGGTAGGATCATGTACATCATCTTTGAACACACATTCCATATCCGAGAAGGAGATGAACAAAGAACAGTAAGCTCTGTCATTTCACTAGATGTTTGGGTTAAATTATTTTTTTTTTATACCTTGGTTCTGTTATTTTTTTTGTGTAGTGTCTGAACTTTGATAGAAATTTTGGTTGCAATAAATAAATGCATGGTTTCTCTCTCTCTCTCTTTTTTTTTTTTAAACAGTATTTTAGCTTCCCAGCCACCGTAGCTCCTTACAAATGTTCTGTTCTACCTCTGAGCCAAAATCAAGAGTTCATGCCCTTCGTTAAGGAATTGTGTAAGTGTCCACGTGATTTCTTGTTTGTATTAGAGTTGAATGTTGCAGTGCGGTTACCCTTGTTTCTCTTCTCAGCCGAGGCGATGACCAAAAACGGCGTGTCTCACAAGGTGGACGACTCCTCGGGATCCATTGGAAGGCGCTACGCCAGGACGGATGAGATCGGAGTGGCGTTTGGCATCACAATCGACTTTGACACAGTGAATAAGACGCCTCACACGGCTACTCTGAGGGACCGCGACTCGATGAGGCAAATCAGGGCCGAGGTACAGCAGCAGTTCCTTTTCCTCACCATTTGAGCTTCATGCTATCCTGAGATGTCTTGGATTTAAGGATACGTGATTTAAAGTCTTGTCCAAAACGCCCAGGTTATATGGTCAAACCAATACAGCAGAGCCAATCTTCATTAACATGCTTAAATATATAAGAAATCTTTGAATTTGAACTCCCAATATCAAAAATTCAGAGTATTTCCCCTCCCGTGACCAGTTTTGCTGTTTGTTTTAGGGATTTGAGGCGCCACTTGGTTATTGGGGACTGCATAGTATATGCAGACATCTATTATTATCCACCCAAGTTGGGTTTCTTAACTTTATTACACTCTTCCGTGAATTTTAATGCGGCCCGAACCGCAAAGTGTACCCCGACAATTATATCAATACGATCAGCTCGGCACCGTGATGCGTGCTACTACTTTTATTGGCGTTTCGAGTTACCATGGCAATGTATTTTGCTAACAAAGATGCCATATTTCCCCATAGGAAATGAATGAGGAAAACACTCCTCACACCAACTGCTGCTGTCAAGTCGCATGACTTTTAGAGTGTAGATGTCCCTAAGAAAACAGAAAGTCACTGTTGGATTTGTTTGAAACTCACAGAAAGTAATCATCAGATAAATGTCTAGAACTGATTAACATGGAGCCATTTTGCTTCAAGATGGCTGCCACAGCTACTTCAGCAAACACAAAATTAACTATAACTCAGTCATTCTTTGAGATATTGAGCTGAAAGTTGGTGAGTTTATAGATGAGAACACTATCACATACTGGATCCAAATCAAAAATCCAAGATGGCCACCTTAGCTAAAAAGGAACCATCACAATAACAGTCGTTTTTACAGCTATTCAGCTCAAGTTTGGAGTAGTGATAACGGCCTGTTGCGATAAACAATAAATAAATGAGTCGCATGATGAATGAAAATTATCAACCTCAGTTTCATTTACCGATTATCGTTTCTTCGTGTCTCTCTCTTTCTACTGAAGACACTGGATGACAAAAGGCTCAACTCCAGTGACCTTCACTGACCTCTCCCTTTTTCTTTTCTCTTTAAAATCTGTTTTAATCGTTCAAAAATCACGTTTTTGGATCGTTAAAAGCAGCTAAGCTGAGAAGCTAAGCTAACAGGCCGACCTCCGGAAGAAACATCCGTCTTGTCGAGCTCCAAAATTCACGGTTGAAACCTGTGCCTTCATGTAAAAAGTAGGTTTTCTCTGAAAAAAAAAAAAAGCTGCAAACTTGTTTACTAGTTTTTTTTTTTTAATTTTTATTAAAAGCTTTGTGTGAAAAATGCTATGCTAAGGAGCTCAAACCACCGAGCGTCTACTATGTCACCATGTCATGTCAAGGGCCTTCCCTCCCATTTTACTTAGAGACACCTGCTCAACTATCCATCCTTTGGTTCAGACAGTCTTATACTGCCATCAGGTGGTCAAAAAAGGTACTACACCCCAAACAAATCAACATTTCTTCTAAACTTTGACAATTATTTATTGTTAAATTTCAAACAATATTGTTTATTGTAATAAATTCTGAGACAATTAATCGCCCAGCAAAATTTGTTCTCGTGACAGGCCTACTGATAGATGAGAGCAAACCACAACACATAGTTCTGTCAAATCACAATTTTTAATCGGCAGCAGCCTGGCAGTCTCCGTCAAAGTTTCTCCAGGAACTTTCTAGTGTTTTATTTTTATTTTTAATTATTATTACTTTTTGCATTCCTTACAGAATATTTTCTATTCCTGAGTCAGATGTTTGCAGCTTGTGGAGACAAGTTTATTGTTAATATTAGTTTGACAAAGGGGGGTAAAATATTGCGTACGTCCCATCAAGAGCAGTTACTCCATTTATTCATTCATTTTATATTTGATTTTGTGGACCACTGAGTTTCTGAGTGGATTCTTTTAATTCCTGAAATGTTTATGAAATGTTGCACTCCTTTACAGTTCTACAGACTATCATCATTATGTGAACCCTCTTCTCCTTCCTCAGGTTAGTGAGCTGCCTGTGCTCGTTCGGGATTTGGCCAACGGTACATTAACATGGGCTGAAGTGGAGAGCAAGTACCCCATCTTTGAAGGACAGGAGACCAGCAAAAGGGATCAAAATGAAGAGTAACCCTTTGCTACGTAAAAATGCAGATTTGATGCAAAGGCAGCACCAGGAAGAATCCTGCGACGGTGATGAGCCACAGTGCGTTCTCCACTTTAAACACTAAAACGCTGCGTATTTAACAAATGTTGGAGCAGTGGAGAAGCTCGCATAAGACTTCTTTCATGTGACAATTTCAACATGTTTCTAAAAGGGACAAAATATAACCAGGGTATCGGTGGAAGGAGACTTCCACTTTTCCAGTTTTCAGGCCGATTGATTATTTAACAGTTCCAATAAAAGCAGCCAGCACTTACTGGACACCGACAAGCCACTGCTGTGTTTACTCTTATGAAGCTTTAGATTTAAGGACATCCACTGCACCTGCCATCATTAAAATAATAATTAATATAATGTCACTAACAGAGTAGCTGTTTGTCATACATCATGAGAAAGTGGCACTTAAGATAAAACGCTTTTTCCAAAGCATTAACGCAGTTTGCAAAAAGTTGACTGCTTTGATGCTGCTGTCACCTAAACATGTAAACGGGATGTTATTTTTGTTTGGAGTAACAGGTCAGTGAAAAATTACTACCTGCTTTTGGGTTTGCAGTATGTTCTAATATTTGCTGTGAAATTTGTTGCACATTTCAATAATGAGTCAGTGTGTTTGTTGCGGGTTCTTCTTTTATTGCTGAAGACTGCTGTTAAACAGACATGAGGGCAACCATGATGCTGTTGCTGAGTCAGGAGTGCACACTATAGTGTACACGTACATGTACAGTATTTGATATGCCCTCTTGTGGCAAACTATTGCCACTACATGCTTACTGAACATCCTCAGTTTAGTTTAGAGAATTAAAGCTTGATGCGCAATTGCACTATTAAACAGAACATCTCCCAGGAAAATGTTACAATCTTCCACTGACACAAAACAAATTACCATAAGTGTGTGAGGTGCTTATTCTGTCACACTGTGTATAATCTTCACTCACACTAAAGCAGTTTCATGAAATGGAAAGAGCTCAGTCAGAATCAAG
Source organism: Hypsolebias longignatus (assembly GCA_031762435.1). Lineage (NCBI taxonomy): Eukaryota > Metazoa > Chordata > Actinopteri > Cyprinodontiformes > Rivulidae > Hypsolebias > Hypsolebias longignatus. The sequence goes on from JARVGV010000646.1 coordinate 18,572,398, forward strand.
TTTAGAGTAGGCTTGTCGCGACAAATCAATTAATCGCATGGTAAGTGAAAATGATCAACCTGAATTTCATTTATCATCTTTATCGTTTCTTCGTGTCTCTACTGAAGACACTGGATGACAAAAGGCTCAACTCCGGGGCTCTTTACTGACCCCTCCCTCCCCTTTCTCTTTTCTCTTTAAAATCCTTGTAATCGTCCAAAATCACGTTTTTGGATTGTTAAAAACAGCTAAACTGAGAAGCTAAGCTAACAGGCCCACCTCGGCGGGGGGACTCTTGTCGGAAGCTCCAAAATTCACGGTTGAAACCCGCGCCTTCGTGTAAAAAGTTGTTTTTCTCTGCAAAAAGGTTGAGAACTACTGATTTTTTTTTTTTTTTTTTCAATTAAAAGCTTTGTGTGAAAAATGCTATGCTAAAGAGCTCAAACCACACCGAGCGTCCGCCATTTTGAGGACCAGAGACGTCAAAGAGCCTCCCTCCCATTTTTCTTAACACCCACTGCTTGCTCCCTCACTATCCATTCTTTGTTTCAAACATCTTATACTGCCATCCAGTGGTCAAAAAAGGCACTACACTCAAAAACAAACATTACTTCTTAAATTTTACAATAATTTCTAATTGTAAAATTTCAAACAATATTATTGATTGCAATAATTTCTGAGACAATCACCCAGCAAATTTTGTAAAAATAAATTTTGAACACTGAATATCCCAAGATAAAAAGTAATACCATCATTACTGAGTATTTGTAAAATACAGGTGTTTGAAAACATGTATGAACTCAGAAGCTGCAGCAAGTTGGGGTTCATGCCATCCTGTGGGGTTTACTTATTTAATGTCGTAATCCAAGGTTCTTTGTTAAAAGTTCTGTATGAAACATGGATCTACATTGAATGTGCTGCATCCTAAGTAAGCAGCAGTCTCATTTGCCTTGACAGGTGTGTTGAAAGAAACCTATTCGGGTTGGTCTCATGAGGGCGCAGTCCCCATACTGCTGTGTTGCACCTCGTTTCCCTCCCACAGGGAACATAGGTTATATTCATAACCTCCAATTTTCTTGTTGAAATAATGAATTTAGCTTTTTTCTCAGTTATGTAATAACTGTAAAGATCCAAACACCTCTAAATGTCAGGATGGAGCTGAAACAGGTGAGTTTTACAAAGTTTTATCACCTAAAAATACTCAACAGCTTTGGTGTCAGAACTGCAGTTAAAACATTTCACAACTTTTTCTGTCACTGGGGAGTATTCTGTTTCTGAACTCAACAATTTCAGTCTATTCATGTGTGTGTATATATATATATATATATATATATATATATATATATAGTGTGTATATATATATA
>JARVGV010000646.1:18656228-18666553 GCA_031762435.1 Hypsolebias longignatus
CCCAACTTTTTCACCAAAAAAAAAAAAAAAAAAAAAAAAAAAAGGTTTTAGGTTTATTATTGATTACACATTAAATGAATAGTTCAGATCTTTTCAATTATAACTATAACTAACTATAACTACTGTAGTTATGCAGTCTTTTGTTCTTTGTCAACTTCAATATTGTTCACCCATTTGGTCAAGTGCTTCAAAAAAACATCTGGATAAACTGCAGGTTCAAAATAAAGCTGCAAGACCAGCACTCGGATGTCATTTTAGAACAAACGTAGATCTCATGCATCGATGCTTGTCATGCATGAACGTTCGTGACAGACTAGCATGCAGCCTTCTTCTGTCTTTGCACAAAATCTGGACTTCACATAAACCTCTTTACTCACCGTTGTTACCCACCTGCAACAGACATGATTTAATACTAGATGAGCCTCTGCTGTTACTTTTATATTACCTCTGCCTAGGACTAATGGTCTCAGAAGAACAGCTGTGCATCAAGCTATTTCTTATTGGAATATGCTGCCTTCTGGAATTACATTAATTGCTAATCATGTTAATTTTAAAAATAATCTTTAAAAAAATCTATAATTAATAGTGAAATAAAATTGAATTGATGAATTCATAAATTTACAATGGAAATGAAGATTGTTGGAATTGGCAAATTGTGTTTTTAATTCCTGTGTGTTTTAAAATATTTTGTTGTTTTGTAAAGCTTGTAAAATGTTGTTACTAAGACGGTTGGTTTGAATTTTTATATTGCGAATTTGTTTTTATCTTGTGTATTTAATTATGTTTTTTATTGTTTGTAAAAGCTTGATTTAACCGCTATGTTTTAAGTGTGGACCCCAAGAAGCATAGTCTCTACTGGGGATCCTTAGATAAACAAACAAATAAACAAACGGAGGTCCTGTGGAAAAGTTAAGAACAAACAATATCTTACCTGTTATGCATAGACCTTTGAACTCAGTTTGGAGAACATGGTCAATATGTTCAGTTGGTCTGAGTGAAAAAAAGTATGCACATTGAGGCTGTTCACACTTTCGCTCTATTCAATTAAAATTAGACAACCAAAATGAGATTTTGCTGAACAGTCTGCTCAAATTTAAACTATTTCTCCAATAAATCAGAGCTGTCTACAAGTTAGCTTTAATTCTTCATGACCTCAGAGGTGGGTGGACCTTTCTGGGTGGAGTTTACATGTTCTCTCCGTGCATGTGTGGGTTTTCTCTGGCTACTCCAGTTTCCTCCCACAGACCAAAAACATGCATGTTAGGCTGATTGGTAACTAAATTGTCACTATGTGTGAGTGAAAGAGTGAATGATTGTCTCGTTTGTCTCTGTGTGTCCCTGTGATGGACTGTAAACCTGTCCAGGGTGTCCCCGACCTCTCACGCAGTAATTGCTGGATATGGGCACCAGTGATCCCAGTAACGTAATAAGAAAGACGCGAGTAAAAGATAATGAATAAATGTATGGATAGATGACCTCAAGGAACACGTCAAAAGATCTGTAACGCTTTACTATGACTGGTAAAAAGCTCAAACTATCTCTTAACATCATGCAAATACACGTCAGATGATAAATATGATTCTCCTTTTTGTCTGACTTGAATAAAAACAAATACAAATGAATTTTAGGTATTTTCTGTGAAAATCGGAAGCCTTTAAAATGGATTTTAAAGGTATTTCCAGATGATTTTGTCTTGTAAGGGCACAGCGACCTTTCACACAATTCAAGTGAAAAGTAGTTATTACAGAAATAATTCCTTTTGTGAGGCTCGCAGAGTGCTCCCAGCCCTCTTATCTCTGACACAAACAGCTTTTCCTGAAGGTGTTACTCTCTTATCATCTGAAAAGCCAAATGTGTTTATTAAAAGTCAACAAAGCAAGCGATAAAGTTAAAATATGAATATTTAAATACAAAAGCAGGAGCAACTTGTTTAGTGAGCGTTTAGAATTAACAAAAAAAAAAAAGGGGGGGTTGACTCATAGCCAAGAGCAAACACTGGAACTCACAGAAAAAAAAAAAAAAGCCAAAAAGGTTACAACTTTCACCTTCTTATTTATTAAATGTGATTTATTCAGCATAAGTTTTTGGCAGGTCTGCCAGAATACTACTCTTTACATTTAAAATTGCACATTTTAAAGTGATGACAAAATGAACACGATAATCCAAAAAGTATTTTCAAAACATGACATGTTTTTTTTTTAATGTACACCATTATCACCTTTAATAAATATGTACATCTACAGCTTCACAATACAACAAAGCATTGCACATATTTTATTTATAACTTACATCTTCACAAGACAGAATAAATTTTTTCTAATAAATATATAAAAACATTTATCAGTTCTGAATATTTAACGTAAGTGTACATTATAGCATTTCATTTAGTATTTCTTTTATCAGGGCTTTATTTATAACAAAGCCTGACGTAAAACAAGAGCAGTTTCTTCAATTTATGCAGATTTTTACATTAATTTTTATTAACTTTAAACATTATTGACAACATTAAGACAAACACTGAATAATGAAGTCTTTACTGGAATGATTTAACTGTTTACAATTACATTTATCTGTCCTGTTAGTTTGACCAAATCTCATAGCGTCAAAAGTGAAGTGTTTTTTGTCACATTTCTACCTCCACCTGCCATAGCTTTTGCCCCTCATGCCACAGCTCCTGGTTTCTTCCTGCCTTATTCATGTCTTGTTTACCCTGCTTCATGCTTTGCTCCTGCCACCTCTCACCACAACCACGCTGCGCCTCCACAGCAATCAGCCCTGATTCCATGCACCTGTTCAGCTCACTATTTAAGATCCTGGCTCTCACTCACTTGTTGCCTGATTATCGAACTCTCTGTGATAGTAGATGTCCAGCGTCCATGCCATTGTCTTGTCTGCCTGTCTTGTTATGACCCCACACCGACCCTGTTTATTATTATCAAGAGTATGCCTCACGGATCACGTTTTGGATGCGTCTTTGGATTTCTGCTCAATGGTTCTTGACCCCTGCTCGTTCTATTGGACTTCACCCCCTGGAAAATCCCTAAAGCTACACTCCACATAATCCTCTCTCTGCTACAGTCTGTTCACAACACATGCCGTCAGCCTCACCAGCTCTCTGGAGTCCCTTTCTTACTCAACTGTAAAAAGTTAGTGACTGCCATTATAAAATGTTGAACCTTCACAGCAAAGTCAAGTTCACTAATCTCCATATCTCTACAGATTGGACCCATCCCTGGACACAGACCTCCACCAGCAGCAATATTCCAACAAATCTGTTTAACCATTCCTGTTGTCCGGTGTCGTGCACAAATCCTAAAACCCAATCTTGTCAGATGTTAACTTGTTTGCTCAACTGAGCCATTTTAATCTTATGAAGGGTCACAGTTAAAAATCCCATTAGGACTTCTGTGTGTGTGTGTCATCACAATCAGTGACTTTTGAAAAAAAAAAAAAAAAAAGTATTAACAGCTACAGATTCAGCAAGAACTGAATTTTATCGATTTTTTTTTTTTTTTTACTTCTATGGCTGAGAATGTTAACTCAGCCCATGAATCATATATTTGGGTTAGTAGAAAGCTGAATCTGGAGCTGGGGGAGGCGGCTGCATGCAGCTGTTACTCCAAAGACGCCTCAGAGTCTGTGAGCTCGGCTGATAAAAACAAGCCTCACACACTGCCCAGGGCAGATTCTTGTGACTGGGTTTCATGCTTGTACTTCCTGTATATCTGTGTAACCTGAATGCACGTAAAATACTGGTTAATTGTATCCTAGCAAAGTGTGGCTCCTTTTGAAGAAGTGACATAAAGAGATAATCTTTTTCTCCAACAGTTCTGACTATGGCAGACTACTCACCAATGAAATGGCTGGCTCAATTTGCCGATGACACCCTGACCTACTGCCTGAGCTGGCGTGTTAGTGATATTTAATTTTAACAGCTTTATATCCCTATACAACTTCTTCCAAGCCTTAAAAACCCTCACACACAGTGTTGTGGATAAGTGCTAAAATATTTCAAATCCAAAAAAAAAAAAAAAGAAAAAGAAGTCCAGATGGTTTAAGCAAAACACACCAGTTGCATCCAGTGGTGTAGTCTATGTGACATGCAGGAATACAGAGTATACCCACTAGAAAAGCTTGGAATTTCAGTATACCCACTCGTATCATTGTCAACCCATGTCAATATTTTATAGACACATTGAGTTGGTTAGCTTGTTTTATGTATAATTAATACTTTTTTGTACAATTAATACTTTTTGTATAATTGATACTTAAGTACTTACTGCTTAATACTTGAATATGTTTTGTTTTGATACCATTTTATAAATTCTATGTTTTTAATGCAAGCCAACTGTTGTACAAATTTTGATGTACATTTACTCAAATAAAAGCATCAGTGAAATTTGGAAATGTTCAATATGCTTAAAAATCTAAATAAATCAACGATTACATTGTACTAGCTGGTGTACTTTGGTTTCTAAGCACAGTACACCCACTACAAAAACATAGACTACACCACTGGTTGCATCTGATGAAGATAGATTAAGGTTCAGCCAAAACAAATTACATTTGTATGCTGCATAAGCACCATTACAGTTCACTATTATTGCAAAGTGATTTTACTGTTAGTCCTAACCCTAACAACTCTGAAACTTCTGGATAGTTCCTCTTGTATGATTATGAGTGACTTCAAGTGTAACTAAGTGGACTGAGAAGTAGATCCAAAGCTTAAATGTGACAGGGCCATCTCCATCACCTTACTTTGCTGACTTGTCCGCTTTAAACTCTTAAGTAAAAGTTCTGAACCTGACAGGTCAGAGCAGATTTCACTAAATGTTTTTAATAATGGAGTTAAAGCTCATGCTATTCTGCCTGAGCCTCATCAGGGCTGCACCGCTGTGTGAGTTTTACTCTCATGTTTTAGAAATCTGAGGGAGCTGCCTCTGATTTTACTCATAAATCAAAGCCATGAACACTTTATGTATGTATTTTGTATAATCAACATGTGCTGAAATAGACTCATTTGTGTTATTGCAACCACAGTGCAATCCTTATGGTACAAAAACTTCACCTAAACCAATGTAAATACACTGTACACATGTTTGTACAGAATTTATTAGTTTGCCCAAGAAAAAGTAAACATTCAAGGGCTAAGTGACGTAAAGAGTATAAGATCCTCTCTAAAGTCACTGCGCAGACCAACAGCCAGTAAAGCCAACACTGAAAAGTGTCACTTAACAACACTAACATCAGGCACCTGTAAGTAAAATGTAAGCAAAACCAGTGGATGAACTCATAAAAACCACAACCCTAGTCATGGATTTAGAATAACACAAAGAGGAAAGGTTTTGTTAAAATAAAGATTAGTGTTCAGATTAGGATGTTACCAGTATCTTTAATAGCTTTTTTTTTTTTTATCAGTTGAGGAGCTAAAAGTTCATTTTAAACAGCTAGCTTATTTTTTTTAACCCATTGATGAAAGCAAGCCTGTCTTTCACATAAGAGACATAACTACTACTGAGGTTAATAAAATTAAGTCGTCCTTTAAGACATCCAAAGCTAATGTGTTTGGTCTTGACAATAATAAAAACAAAATAATAGAGGTTTTTGCAATCCAAATTACCCATTTGATAGTTCTCTATAGCAGTCCATTGTTCCAACAGTCTGAAAAGCAGATACAATAACCCCAGTTTTTAAGGCTGGCAAAACCTCAACTAATTTGTATTTTACCTCTGTTTCAAAGATTGCTTAATGTACTTGCTACATCTCTCCACCATAAGCAGTCTGGTTTTCGAAAACATCATTCAACTGATACAGCCACCTGTTTTTTCTTGGAGGATGTCAAAAACTTACTGGCCAAGCTGGGTTGTATTTGAGCAGTCTTTATAGATCTAAAACTAGCTTTTGACTCTATCAATCATGATTTACTGTTATCAAAGCTCTCTTGTAAATGGTAAATGGACTCTACTTATATAGCGCCACTCTATCTGATTAAGATACTCAAAGCGCTTTACATTACAATCTGTGTCCTCATTTATCCTTTCATACATCACTCTACTATATATATATATACAAAGAATAATCAGAGCTTTATCACATTCATGCACTGATGGGACACACATCGGAGGCAATGAGGTGTTCAGTGTCTTGCATAGGGACACTTTGTATGAATCGAACTCCCAGCTCTTGCATTGGCGGACGACTGCTCTAACCACTCAGCCACAGCCACCCCTTGTTTTAATTTTTCCAACAAGGCCATGTACTGGATGAAATCATAAGTTTCTTAGAGTACAGGCTGTACAGACTGATGATTCAGTCTCGCCATGTATTTACTGCACCTCTGGAGTCCCCCAAGGATCTGTATTAGAGTCATGTATGTTTAAGTGCTAAAGTTCAGTTATATGCGAACGATACTGTATTGTATACACATGCTAAGACAGCACAGGAAGCAGCTGATGTTTTACCTGCAGCTATGGTACCTTCGAGATTCATGCTTGCATCTTAAAAACAACTGTTTGGGGTTTTTGTTCACACCAGCAAACAGAGGGCCCAAGACCAAGTGTTAATGTGAACAGAAAGAGACGATGTGGTGGATCAGTTCAAGTATCTTGGTGTTGTGTTTGACTCAGATCTTATTTTAGGCAACATTTAAAGAAGACTACATGTGTAAGAAATTTTAGCTTGGCAGATTTTCGTCATATTAAAATTAAACCTTTTCTCACTTCACAGACAGCTAAAACATGCATGCATGTACTTATTTTTCTCATATGTGTTATTGTCTTATGAGCTGGTCACACAACCGAAAATCTGCTGAAACCCACCGTCTTTCTTCAAAAAGACAAAGTTTTAGACAGACACGGATTGACAACCTTTTCATGTTCACTATTCTAATACCATCAATAAGTAAGACTTGGACTTTGAAGCTTATCAAATGTTCTGTGATTTAGGACTTGTTCTTAGGGTTTTAAATAGACTTGCTCGTCTACCTTTAAACTATTTTATCCAGAAGTTTAAAACCAGAATAAACACCAGATCTAAGCTTGGAGGGGACTGTGCTGTTGCAAGACGGAGAATGGAGTTTGGGTGAAAGGCGATGTCAGTTCAAAAAACATGTTTATGGAACAAACTACCAGAACATATTATTGTGACAGTTATTCTGCTTTTAAAAAAGAAACTAAAATGGTCTCAAACAAAATCAGTCATGTGCTCATATGAAATAGGTCTTTTTATAGTGATTTTAGTGTTTGTTTTATTCGATTGTTGCATTTGTTTTGTGCACTTGTTTAATGAATTGTTTATTTTTTAACTGCTCAGGACAAAGGATGAAATTTAGCTCTTGCGCTAATTCCATCATATTTATATTCATGGAATATTAATTAATGTGCAATGTCCTTTTAAATAAATAAATAAAATTAAATTAGTGCAGAAAAGGGCATTTAGACTCCAAACCAATCAGATTTACACTCATTTTTTCCTGAAGCTTTAAATTAGGGATGCACTATATTATCAGCATGGTTTTGTATCGGCCAATATTCAGCCTCCTTTTTGGCATCTGTATTTGGTAACAGACCAAAGTGACAAAGACCATGCAGAATAATGTAGTATTTTAATTCTACAGCAGAGAAAGCTATGTAGTCTCTGCAAGTAGGTCTAAGAAAAAAAATTATCAGTATTGGTATTGGTTATTGGCCAAATAAGTTTTAACATATTGGAATATCGGATATCGGCCAAAAATCCAATACATTGTGTACCCAATTTTAAATGTTGTGGAAATTCTGCAGGAATCTTAGTTCTTTTTTTTTTTTTTTTTGTGGCTTTCTACACTTTATAACATTTTCCACCATCACTCACAGTCTGAACTTAAGCACAACCAAAAATGCAATAACTCTATTCTTTGCCCGTTTGTGGCGTTGCGCTGTAAAAACCATGCATGATAAAACGCACTGTTAAAAAACATTTGTTTATCTCTAATGGTTGGAGCTTTGTTCATTTGGAGCTTCAAGGCTCTAAGTGACTTTTAATCAGTTCATTATTACATGCTATTGAGTGTCTGCAGATGCAGTTCACATTTAGATGCCTTGTTTAACCACATTAATAAGCGACATGTCACTTTTCCCTGTGCCTGAGCACACAGGGACCCGAATAAAACAATTTAGTAAATGATCCATAACAATACAATAAATACAAAATAAACCTGTGTTCAAATGTGCTAAATGTGGAAGTCTAGTAAAAAAATATTCATTGTTCCAATGTGCAAAATTACTGATGCAATCCATGAGAGTTTATTCACTCAAACATTTCTTTAAGGATGGAGAGCAGGAGCTTTCTGGAAGCAGTTTTACTCTTCTGTGTTTACAACACAACTTATGCTGATGACAGAGATATTTTTTTTTTTAATTCAACAGTTCCCATACGTTGGGTCTGTGTGACAGATGTTTGGCACAAAAGCATTTTGAACGGCTTGGACGTCTTGGATTTTGCGAGTCACATACAGGACAAGTCATCCGGACAGGAGGACGAACCATGTCGTGCTTTTGGACTGCAGCGTGTCAACATGGTGATCTGGGTGCTGAAGTTGTTGCTGCTGCCGATGGATGGGTGTTGGTATTTGGTGTCTGAGCCCATGTACCTCTGCAGGTGCCACCTCCGCCACTTCCTTTTGACCTCTGCTTGCACCTGCAAGCAAACACAGGAGTGAAGAATGTGATTATGCAATAAGCCCCAATCAGTCTTGACAAAACCAGGAAGTCACTAGATGATGCCATCGCCCAATTTGTATATTTGTTCAGTTCAATTTAATTATGATCCAGGCTGTAGAATGGATAAATATAAACAGAGGGACAAAATGTGCGTAAAAACACCCTTAATGTGTATTTCAAATGAACTTTATGAAATTATTTCATGACTAATGCTTTGCATAGACCCACATTACTTAAACCCATTTCGTCACATATTGTTTAATAATACATTAAACTTAGCATTTCAATTTATTTTTAGGGACTGTAGATGGAAATTAGCTAGAAAGCTTTATTCTGGTATAGTGCACCTCCACTACATTAGAGTTTAAAATGTTCTGTACATAACAAAAATAAGCAAAATGGATAAAAAGAGATCTGAAAATAAAAGTAATATTGGTGATGTATGATGAACGTTATCTTTGCACATGCATGATTCATCTGCAGTATGGCGGTAGTGGTTCTCCTCTCTGACTACGACTGACATCGCTGCATGAGACTAACCGTCTGTCAGAGCTTTGAGACGGGCGAGGGTGGGGGTGGGGTATATACTATATAATACAAATGATCAATGTACTATGTATTGATTTAATACATTATTTATGTATTTAAATGGACTGCTTACGTTCATATTCAAATGTGAAAATCATTCATGTTGTTAAAAACTAAAACTAGAATTCTGAAATGGTGCAAAAAATGCAAATTTAACAAACATTAATTAGAATATTTTTAAACTTAACTTCTTTTTTTAATTGCTGTTGCTGATTAGAAAATTACAGTGGCATAGCCTTTTGATGTATACTTCACTAAAATAAAGTTTACAACAAAAAAAATGGTGTGCAGACATGGTGATGGTTTGAAATCCATTTTAGAAAAGAAAAACAATGAAACTGTTGTGTTTCTTCCTCATTATTTACATAATAACCAATAGATACTACAAAGAAAGTTTGATTTTCATTTATTGCATTAACTGCACATTGAGTTATGTAATGTGGACTAAAACAAATAAAACATAAATAAGGCAAGTGAAGAGAAATGTTACATTTGCCTTGTTTTGTTTGAAACAATGCTGAGATTAAAATCTGGTTCCTACCTTTATTTTAACATTATAGACATACCGTATTCTTAGGACTATAAGTCGCTGTTAAAATCCTTTGATTTTCTCAAAAATCGATAGTGAACCTTATAATCAGGTACACATTTTGTATTAATTCTGGTTGTGCTTATGACCAAATAATTTTATTTGGTTATTGTGATTGAGTTGAATAAAGTTTGACTTATCTGACTGTTTTGTTTCACTTAATGCACTTTATAATTCGGTGCGCCTCATAGTCTGAAAAATACGGTACATAATCAAGTACTACTGTATTTGTTAAGCCACAACATAGAACCAGTTTAAAGGGACGATCTACCACAATCCAGGGTATTAGATTGTGGAATGACATGGGATATGATGTGAAAAGAGCAATGCCAATGTTAATTTTTAAGAAATTGGTAAAAAAATGAACTGTTAAATAACTATATATGAAGTGGTTGTAAATGTAATGTTTTGAGTTTGTAAAAGTTGATTAGTTATTCATTTTTGTTTTGTTA
>JARVGV010000646.1:18719698-18732481 GCA_031762435.1 Hypsolebias longignatus
TCCGACCTACGGCAGAATCGAGCTACGAACGGTCCTTAGGTCCGGAACCCGTTCGTAGGTCGGGGACTACCTGTAATTGTGTCGAGGGGCCAACTGATCAAATCCAAATCCATAAATTATGAATCAGCCTGGCCTTGTTCACTGACCTCCCCTTGTGTAGTAGGTCAGTGAGGTTCTGTAGGACTATGCCAGCAGCAGTTTTGCTGCACATCCTGACAATCCCCAAGAGTTTGTTCCTGTTTTGCATGTCAAAAGTCCAAACCAACAAATGAAGGTGAAAGTTAAAAAAAAAATAAATCAGTAAAACAATCTCATAAAAGTAGAATCAGCATTAAAGTCACAGAACTTGCAATAAAAATACATTCTCTCCATTCTCAACATGCTTAGTATTGAACTTATGTTACACTGAAAACACATTAAGTAATCATGGTCTGTTGTGTTCAGTTGCAGCCCTACACTTGTCAAAGTGAAAGCAGTCAGGTCAGATAAAGGCGCACCCTCCAAATTTACCTAATCTTTTATTCTACAACCACAACAGGAAATCCTCTGGCAGCGCTCACGCACAAACTGTTTAGATAAGGACGGGGTTTTATTTATTCAAGCAGTTGCTTCTGGTGTCAATCCGTCAGTTCTGTTATTTGGATACAGATAGGAGAAATTGTCATTGCCCACACTCCCTGTCCTTTCCCTAACCCCCCCCCCCACCCCCTCCCCGTCTGCTTAGTGTTAAATTGACAACAGTGACATTCAACTAACGCACGCTTTTTTAACCACTTGTGGGATTTTCTTACCACATTTCCTGACTTGATGAATTTATGAAACTTGCCAGAGCGTGTTATTGTAAAAGCAGCCACCAACGCACAAAAAGGAGCCACTAAAGCATGTCAACAAATGACATACATTTATAAATACGGACTGTCTGAGGCGTCAGGTTGGGTAAAAGTTACAGCCTCTTACTGATACAAATAAAGGTTGGACAAATTAATACAGACTCATCGATAATCCTTTATGTCTCTTATAAAACAGTCATCAACGCTGAAATAACTCTGACATGTGGAAGCTGAGTGAGAAACAGCACGAACATGTCCAAAATGACACGTCACTTGGAGTTTGTATGTGTAAATAAGTTTAAATCTAAACATCAAACAGCAGATTTGATCGTTTTTATCGTACGCCATAAGGAGCAGGTGGGAGATAATTTCTCTGTGTCTGTGTGTGTTTAGGTGTGAGTGCCAAAGTTTCTCATAAACCACTGGATGAATTGTAAGGACATTTTCACATCTACAACTCTGACTTTTGGGAGTAAACCTGATTCAAGAGGGCTGCCAACTGACCCTAAAAAAAATGGTTATAAATTAGTTAATTTTAGAGAAACTGAACTCAAATCTGGTGCTCCATCTTATATTTTCCATTAATAAATAACTGTTTGTTAGCAAAATGTTTCATGAGTCACTGGATTAATTTTGTAGAAACTTTTTTAATACATTCAATGGATGTACGTCTACAAATGATTGACATTTTAAGCCAATCAATTTCAAAATAGCTGCTACAGCCTGCTGGCCTTTAAAAAAAAAAAACACACACAAAGTTTTGGCAGAAATGTGTAAATTTTGCAAATATTGTGTTAATATTTGATGTGGTTGTTGCTGAGTCAATACCAACACACACTACAAGTGCTACTCATTGTACATTGTTAAAACTTTAGCATCAGTTCACCAAAGTTCATGCTCAATAATCCATGTGCAACAATGTTCAGTCAGGTCATCTGGACGGTTTATTTTTTTACTGAGACATTTCATCCAAAGGACTTCTTCAGTCTGAGGAGCCACCAAACAAAAACTGATTCTGACAGCAAAAAAAAAAAAAAAAAAAGAGCTTGCTGGTGCTAAGATGGCCTCCGGGTACTGCCCCCTCCCCTGTCAACTCCTCTGAGACGACCATGCCAAAGTGATTTAAAACGCCACATGTTGATGGGGGAGAGGGCGGGCTCCGGAGGCTAGCACCAGCAAACTGTTTTTTTGTTTGTTGCTGTTTGTGTGAATCAGTTTTGTTTGGGGTCTTCTCAGATTGAAGAAGTCCTTTGAATGAAGGACGAAATGTCTCAGCAAAAACAATAAACCGTCCACATGACCTGACTGAACATTGTTGTATTTCGCATTAGTTGTTGGAGTATTGTTGCTCTGTTAGCAAAATACCTAATGAACCACAGGACTGATTTTACTTAACCTTTCAGCGAGTATTCAATGGAGCTACATCGGTCTTGATTACCATATTTTCCACCGTACACGTCGCACAGCGTATGAGTCGCATCAGTCCAAATACGTCAAAGTGGAAAAAAACATAAATAAGTTGCTTCGTCGTATAAGTCGCACCTATTATGCGTCACCGCTGACAACCCGGAAATGTGGAACGGTGTTGTGCCAAAAATCGATTGGCTGCCAAATGGCGGCTGCGAGAGCGTGCACAGGAGGACTTTAACAAAAATTTAACAAGATTAACACCTAATGATCCCGAAGCTGGACTAAGGTGGCAGACTATGGCAAGCCGATTGTGTTAATAGCCACTTTTGCCTATTTCATGACACAACGGCATGCCATGCATCTCAAGTGCCATTTAGTGGCTGAAAATGGTAGTGTTCAATATTTTCAATGTCAGAATGAATGAAAATGATCATATCTCAGCAAAAAAAATAAGGCATGCAAATTATGCAAAAAAAACCCCTGCAATTTATAGGCCAAAAAATACAGTAACTTTTAAAGTGAATTAATTTCAATATGTCTGCTATTTGACATTACCAAACACAAACTATAATTCAGATAATTTTACAGATATTGAGCTAACCTTTAACATAGTAGCTGAGAGTCATCCCTAACATACCATTATGTGACCATGACTTATAATATTGCATGAGATTGAGCAACACACCGCATTACCCAACATAAGATGATCTTAGTTTTGATCTCTGGTGTGAAAGGCAGTGGGCGATAAGCATTTCTTTAAAGATTGAGCAGCCTTTAATAGCGCCAGGAGTCGTCTATTTAAAGCATGAAGTGGTTATTTAATGTCGAGTTGTAATTAATTTCAAAACAAATTGCAACAGGTAATATGTTGCTGCTTCATGAAGCAATACACAAGTGCGACTCAGAGAGGGTGAATGCTGATGATGTACGGGATCATTAAAGGGATTGTAAATACAGCACCTTTCTATTCATCCAGGATACTCAAAGTGCTTTACAAAAGAATCTGCCCTCGTTTACCCATCAACACACACTGCTACATCTCTACAAAGCTTATCTGAATAAATCATTCTATAAAGACTAATCAGTGCTTTAGATCACATCAGAGGCAATGAAGGGTTCAGTGTTTTGCTCAGGGACACTTCAACATGTGGAATCAAACATCCGACTTCCTCACTGGAGGACGACTGCTCCGCCAAATATAGATTAGGGGGCTGTATAGGGATAGTTCAGATCTTTTGAAGTTAAGTTTTGTAGCAAGGTCATGAAAAGTTTAGATCTTATTTGTTGCAGACGGCTCTGTGAACAGCAGAGAAATGGGTTGTATTCGTCAATCTTGAAAATAAAGTAGTATTTATTCAAATAGAGGTCCTTACGACAGGTTAAATAGTAACTGTTCATGACATTTCCTCAGAACCTGGTACTTTGAAAGCTTTGAACTATCATTTTAAATCACAACATGTGTTTTCTCAGCGAAAAATACTTCAAACCTGGTGACGATGGGTTTAGACTCATTAGCCAAACGTCATTTACCAAGTGATTTAGCATCAATAAATAAAATGTAAAGTTAATTCCGTAGTTTTTTCTTACAGAACAGAATAAGCAGAACCTGAAAAGTGAGTGCAAGTAAAAGCAGCAGATTGGTTGAATCAAACTGTTTATATGAGCTCAGTTTAAAGCCAGTGTGGCCTTGGTCATCAATTTGAATTATTGAGACATTTTTAAAAAAATATAAAACAGATCGGTTTTGTTGGCAGCTACTGAAAGATCTTCACCTTCACACGCACTGACTCAACTAGTGACAAGGAGATGAAAAATGTTTCACAAGTCAGTTGTGTTGGCACGAGACGCACAAACAAGCAAACATCTTTGAATAAGAGAATGAAAATAGCAACTTTTAGAAAATTGGCTGTTGGTTTGAAAAAAAATAAAATACTGAAATCTATTTAAAATAAAAGCTTGGTGGCTGTGATCTACATTAAATGTGAAGTTTCAGTGTTTTCATGGTTAGAAGGAAAAAAAAAAAAAAGGCTTACTTTAGAAAGACATCCGTACAACAGCAGCACATAAAGCAGCTGTAAAGAATCCATCCTGTCCGGGTTGGGAAGGATTTTTAGTCCTCTCTGTTTTTTTTTTTTGTTTTTTTTTTTCAAACTCTCCTTTTGTGAACCTACTGATGAGTGAGGAAAGAGAAGCCGTGCTGTCGCTCCATCGGACTGCGCTCCTCTTGTGTGTGTGAGCTCCTCCAGCAGCAGAGCTTCATCTGTTTCCTCCCCTCCCCTCAGCTCCTCACACCGCCTGTTAACAAGCCTCAGTCTGTCCTGCTGCTCATTAATTATCATGTAATCCTTCATTCTTAGTGTAGGCATAAAATAAACAAACAGACAAAAGAGCTGGAGGAGAATCTGATACTGGTTTTTGTCTTCATCCACATCGGGGATTATAAATCTGGTTTGACAGGTGGGATAATCTCACAAGTCGCTTTTTATTTCTTTGGCTGATTTTTCTAGATTGTTGAATTTCTCCAAGGCTGTTCACTTTCAAATATTTTCATTGTTGGTTCTTTTTGTACCCTAAATTTAGATGTAACAGTGTTTTTCAAGCGGGGTCCTGTGGAAAGGGTATTATGAATAATTAATATCTATCTGTTGCAGATAACTTTTTTAATGATCTCAGTTACATTTTAACTAAACTGACAAGCTAATGGCTAGTTCAAGCAGGGATAATATTCAAGTATTTTATGTGAACTACATTATATTTTCTTAGCTTTTGTACTTCTGTCAGTTATTCTGAAATATTTATAGTCGTCCCTCATTTATCGCTGGTGTCTGAGACCCCGCCCACCCGCGATAAGTGAAAATCACGACGTAGGGATACAGTAGTCCAAAATCAAATTCAGTAAACATTGTCATGACACGTGCCAGGCTGCATTCACACTCATCACCTGCCACTCCCAATCTCTCTCCTTAAATAAACAGTTTAAATTTAAATACTGTAATATTTTAAATAACCAATCTTTGTATTGTGTATTTAAAATGTTTCAGTATTTAAATTTGAATGCAGAGAAGAGAGGTGCAGCAGGACATCAAAGGGATGTCACAGCTTCAGCTCTGCAGCACGGAGCAGAAATATACTTGTTGATCAATTCAACAACTGAACATAGACGTTCTAAAATAATTTTTAAAAATAACTTTTTGCACTTTTATATTTTCTGATTACGATGATTTTTATATGACATACTTTGAATTTTAAGTTGGGAGACAAAAGTCGATCGGTTCATCTGGACAGCAAAGGGTTAACCCTTCACAAAGCTGCAGCAGGAGAAATGTGTGTGCGTGGCAGACGAAAATCAGCTGATCTGCTGCAGGGGAGAGCTTTTTGTTGAACTTGTGGGCTGCACACATGGTGCAAATCATTTAAAATGGTTCATTTTAAATAAACAACCCATGGCTCATGCATAAATCAGTCAATTGTGCCATGTCCAATCTTGTTTTCAAAATCCGCGATGTAGCGAACCTGTGATAAACGAACCACGAAATAGCGAGGGACTACTGTATTTTTATATTTCTGCAGGAAGCACCGCTGGCTGTAGCAGGAGTGCCAGAGCAAGCTGCTGCTGTCCCTGTTTGTGCTTTCAGATAACCTCAGAAGTGCATGTGAATAATTGTGTAAAACAAAAAAATGACAGCAGTGTATGAAATTATTTGTGCAATCTTCTACATTTTGAAGATTTTAGTTGTTTTAAAAAAGCCATAATTCCCTTTAGTCATGGTCCGACTCAAGTTTTTAGCTCATCAAAGAATGTCAAAGAGCTATCTATAACAGGTAAGACACTGACGAAAGGACGAGTCTTAAATTTTTTTACTGACACCGGCTGACAAGGAGGCGCAAACTGGCTTCAACTTCCAGCTTCCAGTTTTGTTTCTAGTAATAATACTCCTTGATGGTTTATGTAAGAAAAATGAACTTTCTGTCCACGATTCTTCTTCATGTCTGTATTTTTTCAGTTGTGACACCTCAGATAGTGCAGCATGCCTGATGCAGCAGTTTACTCTGCTATCTCGGCACGAGTCAGCATAATTCCACCTTCAGTACTTCTCAAGTTTGACATCATCTCTGAACAACAAGTTGACGACATGAACCTCACTTACCTCTGCTGCATGAAATAATTAGTAGGTCCTTGAAAACTCAATTAAAACCACAGTGGGCTTGAATAAACTTTTACTGTGCTTCAAGGTAACATGCACCTGCGCATGCTTTCAGAACTAATAAACTGCAGCCTTGACGGCACATTCCTCTCATCTTCAACGACCGAGTCGCTTGTGCAACCAGAACTGACTTGTTAGTTTGTAATAGATCATTTTCAAAAACAATTCATGACAACAAGTTTAATTTAAGACAATGTCTAAAGAAGGCAGAGGTGGCCATTGTTTGATTATCTTAATGTGGGAAAGAAGCTGCCTGCTGTATTACAAGGTTTTTAAATATATGAAGGAACATTTACTGAACAGCTGCTCTCAGAAAGTCCATTACCCAGATTGCAGCGTGTTATTGTCTTGTAGTCATTAATGCATAAAAATATGTGTAGGGTAACTACAGATAATAAATAAAATGGTAACTGGTCTGCACTTTGAGCAACGTTTAGCCTTCAAAGAGCTTTACAACATGTTTTCTTGGCTTTTATACACCACCATAATTCTAAATAATCAGTCCATCTCAACAAAAGCCCAAAATGTCACATAAAGGGAGAGAATGTCAGATTAACCATTTGAGCTTCACATTTTTCAACTGTAGCCCAAAGAAAGGCATGAAGATTGTCTCTGAGCTGCGTCTAACTAATGTGTCTGTTGGTTCTTCCAGCACCTTTAGATCCAGCTGTCCTCTGCAAACCCCCCCCCCTCCCCCCCGCGGTCACATCGATGCAGCCTTCATTCATCCCGGCTGTCACATCCGTAGTTCGTCTTCCTGAGCTGCAGATTGTGTCTCTGTCGCGGCTGATTGACCGCCTCTCGCAGCCGTCTGGACCTCACAGCTTCCTCTTCCATGTCTGCGGCTGACTCCATTCTCTCTGCATGAGTTCACTCATGACTATGGACAGACGAGTCAGAGCACAACTAGAAAAATATAAATAAAAGACTTGGAATCTGAATGAAGAGCTGAGAAGTGGTTTGGTTTTCTTTTATAGAGGTCCAGCTACAGGTTTTCTCTGCTTTGTGGCCACACGTCACCTTTCAGCTTGATCTTGAAGCTAACATCTAACTGTACATTAAAAACCCCAAAAAATGAGTTGATTTTTCCTTATCTGGCAACATTTGTATTTATTGTCAGGTTTTCAGTTGATAACTGTTTGGGAATCATCATGTTGATGCAAAAATTCTACATTTATATCTGTCAATCTGGGTTTTCTTTCGCAGATTCAACAAGAAAAAAACATTGTGGGCATTGTTGGATAAAAATATCCTCTATTCATTTTCCTTACTTGAACAAGCATGACTCAAGGACACAAGAAGATTTTTAACCGGTTTTACTTGCAACAGCAGACTTTCACAACAAGTTGGATGTACCGAAGTTACATGCATGGAGCCCAGTCACGAGAATCTTCCAAGAGCAGTGTGTGAGAATTGTTTTTATATGCTCATCAGCTCCTGGCTCACAGACAGACTGGTGACCTTGGCCATCCAGCTGCACATGCAGGATCTAATCAGTTGTCATTCTGTTCTCTGAGAAAAATAACTCTCTGGTAACTGAAAAACATGATTCATGGACAAATAACATAATCAGACATAGTAGTTAAAAAACATCCATAAACCTTGAGTAAAATCCCGATAGATGTGTGTATTGTAGAAGTGTCCTCTACTTCTCTAGTGAAGAACTGAAGCCGGTTTATAGGAACTGCCTCGTGTTTTTGGAGCCAGAACACCAGCGATGAGAGCTTTATGTAATGATCTCAGGGAACCCAGATAATATGAGATGAAAGTGAGTCAAGACTCCAAGATGTGGAAGGTTAGCACTTCTTTTACAGGGAATTTGTCAAGTTCCTGCCTCTTCATGTCGTATTATCTGCCTTTGTCATCTAACCACGCCCAATCTTCACCCACACCTTAATCAGCGCTCATGCCCTGCACCTGTTCCCTGCCTATTTAAGATCTCCATTCACTCTAGTTCCCTGCCAGATTATTGAACCTTCATGGTGTTATATATCCAGCCATTTTGTTCATGTTCACGCCTGACTTTCATGCTTTATTCTTCTGATTTCGACCTTGCACCTCAACGTTAGGATCTACTGCTCTGCTTGCTCCTCACCTGATTGTGTTCTGCCCATCTCACCCTGGTTTTGACTACTTCTTCTGCCTATGGATTTCTGGATTTCTTTCTTCTTCTACAGTTTGACCTTTTGGACTTGTTATTGGATCTCTGTCTCCCTGTGCTTGACCCCTGCTTTGCCTTCTGGATCACACCCCTGGATTACCCTGCTGTTTGCAGTATTAAAGGCCTCCCTCTGCAGCTGCCTTCCCACCAGTTGCGGTGGCGTCATCACTTCAAGCTCCGACAGGTGGCTCTCACTCCACCTGCATGTGAAGTTGCGTTCTCGCAGCTGAATCCTAACTCCCACCTGCAGCTGCAAAACAATAAATTTGTTTTTACACTCTTGTTGTCTGGCTGAATTAAATATATGCTTCAATAAAAGATAAGGTCTCTGGAACCCTGCGGAGCAAGGAGAGAGGTCAGGTAGGTTCTTCTCATTGAACAGAGATCTGAATATGTTTCTCTTTTTACAGTTTGGTAGGACTGGACTAAGCATGGATGTGGCCCAAGGATTTTTAGAGAAAATAAAGTAGGAGATACGGGCATGGCAGGCAAGTGGCTAGAGGGCAAGGAGACAGTGGAGGCAGTCCATCAGGGGAATGGCTTGATCATGGAATATCAGGATCTGAAGGGGCTTGAGCAAGAGTTTGGGAAGGAATTGACCTTGGAGAAGCTACAAGCTCGGCCTGGCAGTGTTGACCACAAAATTTGGCTGACTGGAGTCGCCAATGAGACGTACCAGTGGGGCTATGAAAGGCAGACAGAAATCAAGCAGAGTCGGCCTGACCCAAAATAACTGTTGTTATCTGAATCTGGCTCCCCCGCTTGGCCTTGAACTGGCCAACTATCTCAAACTCTCCTGGCGTTATGTGAACAAGAAGCTCTGCTTCCCCTCTGCCCTACCCGCTCCCTTCCCGAGAACATCTGTGGACCTGTGTCAGAGTTGAGCCGGCTGATAGACACTGCACCATCTCTTATCAGGACTATAGAACTATCTGGCAGTGTCCAGGGACAATTCACCGCCTTCATCGGCCTCCTCATACATAAATGTATTATGATGTCATCAGTATGTTGCTGGTTCTGTGCTGAGGTCTTTTTTAATTTTTGCAACAGAAATGCAACGCAAAATGGCCAGAAGCATAAAATGAAAGTTAAAATACAAGTTGACATTTCAATGCTCCACTGGAGAGTTGAGTTCATCTGCAGCCTTAAGAACTCCTGGGTCCTCATCAGGAGAATGGGTCACGTGTGCTTCTTGTTAGGCGCCACCTTGTAACTCGGAGGCTGCTGAAGGATGAACTCTCACACGTCAAGCACCAAAAATTAAACTGCAAAATTTGAAAGACAATCAAACTCGAGAAAAACTGAATATCAAGTTGAATCTAAAGATTAAAAAAAGGCTTCTTGGAAGCTAAATATTAAAATTGAGGGATCATTTTAAATGTTTGTAAAATGTTGCATAATATCAGGGATGATCCATTTATTATCTGATTCATTCTTTATTTTCTGCCATCTTTTCTTTGTTTCTCAGCTGTTTTTCAAGCATCTCAAGGTGTTTAAGGTTTACCTGTATGTGTGAGACCGAATATTAAAATGTTGCTCTTGGCAGCTCCACTTCCAATTTCTTTGCGTGTGTAACAAAACCCCACAACTACTGTATTAAAAGAAAAAGCTATCGTCATTAATAATCCTCTTTGTTGTGCTCACACAATGCGTTTCCATTAATCCTCCCACAGCTGTCTGCTGTTCATTAATGCAAAAAGCTGAACCTCAATTCTCTTACCATTAAAAACGAGAACTGTAACTGAAGGTGAAGGTGAGAGCATTAGCGTAGTGTCTGTGTGAGTCCTGCTGCCGGCTTGTGATTCAGACGTTCAGGCAGCTGACGTTGGTCAGAGTGAACAAAGCAGGAGAAAATTGGAATTGAGTTTTTAAACCTGGGATAATTTTACAGTTAAAAGCATCTCTTTGTTGTGTGTGAATAAAGCCTTGTTGATCCAGATAAAGCTCAGCTGGGAACCTAACATTGTATCAGAAGAACTGAATGAATGAAAGTTCTATAGTTTTTGTTTCAAAAACAGGCTGAATATATGTAAATATACAGAAGCCCAACACCTTTCTTCTCAAACATATCAGTAGATTTTGGCTTTTTTAATATCTAGAATAACTTTATGGTGATTTTGTTTTTGCTTGCACAGCTTTTCCTATTTCATAATTCAGTTTACAAGGTGCAGCTTTTCCACAATTTACGGTACAGTATTTATAACCTGCATTTGCAGTAACTCATTTTAGGTTGCACACTTTTTCTAGCATTTACGGTAATTTCCAAGCCTAGTTCTTCTTCTCTCTGCGACTGTCAAACCACAGAGAGACAGGCCTGAACAGACAATATGTTGGGTGAGGAGAAGAAAAGTTACATTAAAGAAATAATAATAAATAAATAAAACATTTAAAATTTAAATTTAAGTAAATATTGTTGGGACCTTTCTCCAATAAAACTAAATCTTTTGGCTGACCTCACTTTATTATTTGAAGACCCCTAATTAAGAAACTGAGGATGACAATAAAAACTTGTGTTATAAAATAAACAACATTTTTTGTTTGTTTGTTTGTTTGTTTGTTTTAACTGAAAATAGAGATCAATTTCACTCGTTTCTGGGCAAGTTTTCTGCAGCATCTGAGGGGTCTCGTGCATTTCTATAGAACTATAGCAATTGTCAAAATTCTGCTTTTAGCAGAGGACACTGTAGCAATGATTACTGTAAATCTGGTCCAAAAGTCAGGCTGCGCCATATATTCTGGTGATTTGCAAGGTAAAATGAATGTGGTTGTTTCTTTGTAAGAAAAATAACAGAAGGGCATCCTTTTTCTTATAGATTTATGTTTTTAATTTACAAGAATAATGCATATTTTGATGAAATCTATAAATTACCTATGTGATGAAAGAACTGTGCTTAGCATTTGGAGTTTAAAATCTCAGTTTTCAGTGGCTTTTTGGATAAGCTCCTTTAAATGTCCATGTGTGCTGAACGATATTTAGAATTTAGCTTTTCATATTTGCAGTGTGTAGCAGAGCCGAGGTCCAAACTGCTGCAGCCTGCTGGCAGAAGTGAAAGATAAAACACAATGCATTGTAACGGGGTTGCATCTCTGGGACAGCAATCATATTGACAGCCAACCTGATTTTTTTTTTTTTTTTTTTGACTTTGTGGTCTGGAAAAGCAGCAGCATTTCACAGCCGTCATGTTTTAAACTCTGCAAATGAGCTTTGTCTATCTGTTGATGTCTTCTCTCTGCCTCCTGTGAGTTGAACAACCCAACAATTTGTTTATTGGCGAGAAAGCATTTGTTCTTCATGAAATATATAATAAAAGTCTTTTATTTTTTGTGTACAGCTGAAAGGTTTTTAAACGAGTGCATTTACTAGAGCCGGATTTAAATGACGGTAATACAAAACTGATGGCACTTTAAATTTTACTAAAACAGAATCTGCATGTTTGAGTTTTGTGTTTTACAGACTTGGGCTCCGATCTGCTTAAAGTTCCTCATTATGGTCAGAATTATATAGTAGTACTCCAAACTTTGTTTATTCAAGGAACTACCGTATTTTCCAGCATATAACTCAGTTTTTTTGCATAGATTTGTCAGTCCTGTTACTTGTACGCCGATTCACCAAAGCGACTTATATACGTTTTTTTTTTCCATATTCATAACACAATTTTTGACTGACACTTTAAATTTTGAAGAACTGCAACAGCGAGTCCTCCCATGGTAAATGGACTGTACTTTGTACTTGTATAGCGCCTTTCTAGCTGATCAAGATACTCAACAATCTGTGCCTCATTTACCCATTAATACAACACTCTGCTAGATCTAATTGAACAAATCATTCTAAATAGAATAATCAGTGCTTTATCACATTCATACACCGATGGGACACACACTGGAGGCAACAGGGGGTTCAGTGTCTTCCCCAGGAACACTTCAGCATGTGACTGCTAGTGGATTCGAACCCCCAGCTCTTGCATTGGAGGACGACTGCTCTAACCACTCAGCCACAGCTGCTGGTGCAGGCGGAGGAACGCTGGAGAGCTAGCAGCTCTGGCTACAATGGATGGATGGGTGGATGATGGATGGATGAATCCATGCCTTCATTTATCACTGCTGGATTACTGTAATTCTCTCTATCTTGGAGTCAGCCAGTCCTCACTTGCGCGTCTGCAGCTGGTGCAAAATGCTG